>JAIGNY010000492.1:1082500-1102500 GCA_020152595.1 Chiridota heheva
ATAGGGCCCATTGCCCAGACGTGGAATCAGTCATCGACAGATTTGCCATAACATCAGCGCGGCGGTTGAATTTTAAATCATGATTTGGTAAGTTTGATTGTCAAATTTTACTTCCAACATTTCGACTCCAAGTAACAAGTAAGTACAATGCCACTTCACTCAACCCCCTTCCCCTCCATTTTTCAATATTCTGAAGTCAAAACATTGGCCAGGTGTGCAAGTGTGATCAATGATCTTTTCTTTGCCTTACAAATATCTTCTTTTGACATGTACCACCCCCTTCCCCCATAAAAACTCTAGAGGCATCAACCAAACTGCCCCTATATTGCTATGCAATAGAGTTTGAAAAAATTGTACTTCGGCAAGTATGTGGCGGGGGCAGGTGGCACAGTTACCCCAGTTTTTTTGGCAACCTAGAATTCGAGCAAAATGTACAGCAAAATTCTGGCAAAATTGTGAACAATAAAAAAAAAACAGCCTCAAATTTGCAAGTTTTTGGCCTGGGATGTGCCATTTTCGGCAATCTATAGGCAGCATTTATTGGAAAAATTTCTCCCAACGCTACGCGCCAAACCATGGTGGCGCTCCGCTTAGATACTGTCACGGGTCAAAATTTATACCAATGAGTAGCCGCCCCCTCCCCCTCTCCTAAACAAAAAACCTGCCTACGCCAATGGTGTACCGCTCAAGAAATCGGAACTGGTAGATATGATTAAACGAATTCCAGCAGATAGCAGGATTGCTCAATTGGTGAAAGACAACCAAAAAGCTATAGCTGTATAGAGGATAGAACTAAAGTTCTTAGAAACAAGATTCAGAGAGCAATAAACAAGTATGTTTGTGATGTGCGAATTGAAACTTTCGGACTTATAGAGGCCGCAAATTTAGTTTCTTTTGGGAGCTTGATCAAAATTGTTAGAAATTCAAATGAAAACAGTAAAGTACGTGTTGATGAAAATTTAGGAGATGAATTGAATAAACATTTTGGCAGTTTTAATCACTCACGCAATAAAGATATCAATATTTCTCTACCGGAATACACAGGCGATGTGTGTGTATCTGAGATAAATATAGATTCTGTATGTTATTAATTTAAAAAGGTTAAAAAAGGAGTTGCATGTGGGTCAGATAAACTTCCTTGGTGGGTTTTTAAGTGAAGATTTAGCACCATTATTTACCTTCATTTTTCAGAAAACTATCTCCAACAGCAAAATTCCGTCGTTGTGGAAAAATGCCATAACAATTCCTGTCCCCAAAATTAAGACACCTCAAACTGTAAATGATTTTAGACCAATTGATCTCGCTAGTATCGCTTTTAATAGCCTACAGAAAATATTACTGCCTCGTTTGATAGGAAGCGCACAGCAACTTGGAGATGTGTATCAATTTGCTTACAAGAAGGGTGTTTCATGTGTAGATGCTGTATTAGCTTTAATTAACGATATAGTGTCTTATTTGAATTGTAAAGTAACGACCATTTCAAAGGTTCTTTTTCTCGATTGTTCAAGTGCTTTCAATACGGTCTTGCCAAACTACCTACTTAAAGATTTGACAATATTTATAAAAGACCCGTGGCTTATTTATTGGTCAGTTGGTTGGCACAGTTTCTTCAAGGGTGGACAAGACAAAATAAACTGGACAAAGTTTGTCAGAACAATCTGAAATAAATGTAGGTGTACCAGAGGGAGGCCCTCTATATGCTGCACTTTTACTATCTATACCGACGAAATAAGATCAAACGAAAATATTTGTGTTATAAAGTATGCCGATGATACTGCTATTTCATATAAAATTGCTAAAAATTCTGTAAATGAGGATGAAGTAGAGTACCAGTCATTTGTTGATGAGTCTGTGTCAAAATGTGATGAAAAGAACTTGTTGCTGAACCCAAAAAAATCAAGGAAAATGTGCTTTGTAAACAAAAACGTCAAACACACAGGGTTTTTGAAATCAAAATCAGACAACATATTTATTCAAGGTCCAGAGGTTGGAAAATGCGTAAAAACTGATTATCTTGGTGTATGTATTGATGATAAACTGACTTTTTCCCATCATGTGTCCAAAATTTTAAGTAAACTTTACTACATTGTTTCGAGTTTATCATACATTTTATCTTTTTGTAATCTTAATGCAAGAGTTAATCTTTTTCTAAATCAGTTATTTTATCACAGGTTCTTTATGCTGTACCCGTTTGGTATCATTTAATCTTACAGAAAGACAAAGACATGATCTTGAATTTTTTAAAGTATACTTCAAAGATTCTTAATCTACATTATCCCATGCTCATTGGAATTTTAAATGACAGGGCGAAATCGGAATTCATTGCAATGGCGACAAAAATCAACAAAGAACAAAATCATCCTTTACACAATACATTACAAATTCATCTAGTCCGTTCAAACAGAAACCTTTGAAACCCAAACATATTGACAAAATACAAAATAAACATCTACAAAAATTCATTCATTTACCGTGCGGCAATTTACTTACAGACAGGAGAGTTAGAATTACTGTTTTAAACCTTTTATTTTTTTTTTTTTTTCTTATTTATATATTTATATTCTTTTATTTTCGGCTATGTGTTTTAATATGTATATGCATGTACTTTTTCCATTTTACAAATGTTTTAGATTTGTACTATATATATATATATATATATATATATATATATATATATATATATATATATATATATATATATATATATATATATATATATATATATATATATATATATATATATATATATATATATATATATATATATATATATATATATATATATATATATATATATATATATATATATATATATATATATATATATATATATATATATATATATATGTATATATATATATATATATATATATATATATATATATATATATATATATATATATATGTATATATATATATAAATATATATATGTATATATATATGTATATATATATATATATATATATATATATATATATATATATATATATATATATATATATATATATATATATATATATATATATATATAAATATATATATATATATATATATATATATTTATATATATATATATATATATATGTATATATATATATATATATATATATATATATATATATATATATATATATATATATATATATATATATATATATATATATATATATATATATATATATATATATATATATATATATATATATATATATATATATATATATATATATATATATATATATATATATATATATATACATATAATTTGTGCCGTTGACCTCACTGCACAAAATGTGAAATAGTATCGAGAACTTTCGGCAGCAAATCCCTTGTTATCTAAGAATGGGACAACTAGTTATGTATATCGGGAAAATTATGTGAGTGGAGAGGATACAGTTTATACAAAATTTTCTGTTTGGTATGGAATTTCCTAACCAAATTACGCTACTATTGAAGTCTCAGTGAAGTGCTTATTTGTGTATGTAGGCCCCTATATACTGCTGATAATAGTGTGAAATTGTATTTTTTACGTTAGTAAAGTGTGCAGACGATCAGGATTCCCCCGAATTTGATTGGTCCATTATGATCACGTGAATTTCGGCCATGTAACATTGTTTAAATGAGATTTCCGGAATATTACCGATGAAAAGGTTTATAAAGGAATATCTTACCTCTCGTACATCGATATCTGCTTCATTTGATGTCTTAGAAAAGAATCAACCCAGTTAGAGAGAGTTGAACACACAATTACAATGACGGGGTCGTCGCCTGGGTATTCGGTTATGATAGTACAAATGCTATCACGAAACGCTTTATACGACCCGGACGAGAACACAGGTATGACGTACGGACAGATATAACATCGACAACCAAGTCAATGTCCACGGCCTTTGATAACCAGTTGTGGTGCACTGGTGTAACCCAGTTAAAAGCGTTCGCCGCTTTTATACCGTTACTACACCAATCACAGTGTTCCTCTGAGTGCACGTGACTTCTGTAGTAAAAGGTCTTCTGAATCTGAATAGGTTAAGTCGGCAAAAATCCTTCTAGAGGACATGAACGCCAACCGAGCGTAGCAAAAGTATGAGAAAATAAAATCAAAATATAAATAATAAAAAATAGAAAAATAAATTAACAAGCTTAGCAAGTTTAGCTTTGAAACAGTTTAGACTTGGTGCATGTACAATGTCTGATGGTAAAGCATTCCAATATTTTAGTGTTGGAGGAAAGAAGGAGTATTTATAAACATTCTTTTTAGCATAAGGAACGTGGAAATTCAGATCATGGTTATTTCTTTTATTCATTCTTGCGTTTGGGATCAGGTTATCATTATCAATGGCGACAAGACTCTTATTGATTTTACATAGCATTTTTAGACGGGTGTTCCTTCTTCTTGATAGTAGCAGGGGCCAATCTAATTTGAAGCATGCTAGTGACACTGGGTTTATAATAGTAGTCTGCCACACAGAACCTGGCTGCTCTCCGTTGAATTGATTCAAGCTTATCTACATCGCACTGGTGATGGGGGTCCCAAACTGCTGATGCATACTCAAGTACTGGCCTAAAGAGCTTTATATGCAGTGGTTTAAACTGTGGTGTAGCGGTTATCATACCTGTCTACACACCACGAGGCCCTGGCTTCAAGCCTGGGTTGGGTAGACACGCCAGTGCACCACAATTGGTTATCAAAGGCCTTGGACATTGACTTGGTTGTCGATGTTATGTCTGTCCGTACGTCGTACCTGTGTTCTCGTCCGGGTCGTATTAAGCGTTTCGTGATATCATTGTTACAATCATAACCGAATACGCAGGTGACGACCCCGTCATTGTAATTGTGTGTTTTCGTCGTCGTCGTCGTCGTCGTCAGTGGGACAGTTTGAGAGGTTACGTCTTAATAGACCAAGTACAGAGTTTGCCTTGATGGTGATGTTGTGTATATGTTTATCCCATCTGAGTTTATTATCAATTTCAACACCTAGGTACGGGTGGGAGTTAACATGTTTTAGCGGCTGATTGCACAAGGTATAAACTGCTGATTTATAGCATTTTCTAAAAGATATTGTGAGGATGTAGCATTTAGAGGGTTGAAATTCATTTGTCATTTATTTTGCCATTGTTCAAGTTTATTAAGATCATCTTGGAGGATTTGTTGTCCAGAGGGTGTATCAGTTGTTCTATACACAAGACAATCATCAACAAACAGTCTGATCGTGCTGTTAATATTATCAGGGATGTCGTTGACATATAAAAGGAAGAGTAAAGGACCTAAAACGGTACCTTGTGGTACACCAGATAGAACTTGCTTAGGATTTGAGATTTCGCCATCACAGACAACACGCTGAATGCCGTTGCTGAGGAAGGATGCAAACCAGGCCAGTAGATTTCCATCAATGCCATATGCGGAAAGTTTGGATAACAGGCGGTTGGTGTGAGACTTTATCAAACGCTTTTGAGAAGTCAAGTATAGCCATAGAGATGGTACTGTTTTGGTCAATTTGTTTAGAATATCATTTATTGTTAAGAGAAGTTGAGTTTCAGTTGATCTCTTTGCTTGAAAGCCATGTTGGAGATCAGTTAAGATATTATGCTCATCAAGGAATTTCATTACATGTGAGTGGATTATATGCTCAAAGATTTTACTATACACACGCATGTAAAAGAGACTGATCTGTGATTAGCTGGGTCGTGTTTGACCTTTTTTTAAACATGCTACATATGTTTGCTTCTTACCATTTGTTTGGGATAGTACCGTTATCTACAGAGGTTTGGAAGAGATCAGTTAGGATTCCATAAAGGTCTTCCGCATGTGTTTTTAAGAACCATGGTGGTATATGGTCAGGACCTAAGGCTTTGTTTAGGTTTTGCAGTTGCTTTTTGACACAATGGTTTAAATGCCTGATATACTTCAGTAGTCCATCGCATGTATAAGATGACTTCTGAAGAAACAATGGTGAAGAAAGCATTGAAAAATGTTTTTATCATTTGTGTAGAAACGATTGATTTTAGAGTAGCCTAATAGGCATCGGACTGTATGAACCGAAAAAAAATATATTCCAAGCATGCACATTTTTGTTAAATTACTAAGCAAAGTATTTGACTTATTAGCAACTGTTCCTGTTCCCTTTTTGTGGAGGAAAGGGAAAGGAGTGAAGGGCTGCAGTTCAAGTCTGAACCTTTCACCCCCTCACCCCTACACACACACACACACACACACACACACACACGCACAGAAAAAAGCTTTCTATACCCATGGAGACAGAGCAAAAGATGTATTATTACTTCTGCGTACATTTTTACTGATTTTTAAATGAATTCAACAATGGATTTTGATTTTAAAAATTAGGACTGTGAGGTGTATGGTGTCATCAAAAGGCCTATAGTTTAAAAATTAAACAAAACTATGTTATCCGTGCAGATTTGTGTTACCTGAATGGGCCTACTTAAACAGTTAAAGGAAAAGATTAACTTAAAAACGTAATGTTAAAAGCGTACTACTTGGTATATGGCAATATAAACATATGTTTATCAATCATAAAACAAAATTATTAAGAATCTTACCGTTCGTGCAGTGGTCTTTCAGCACTTTATGGCCAAGCATCTCCTATTTTTCTTAGCAGCTTTGTGGGCGTCCTTGCAAGTAGTCTCCTTTGCAACCTCAGTTAGTCCGCTTTGCTCGGCAGATTTGTTGTTCTTGCCAGATTTGCGGGCTTGTCAGTGGCAGTAGCCTCCTCTTCAACCTCTGCTGATCCGTCTTTCTTGGCAGATTTGTTTTTCTTGCCAGATTTATGTGCGTCCTTCCAGCAGTTCAGTAGTCTCCTCAACCTCGGATGGTCCGTCTCTCTTAGCAGATTTGGTTTTCTTGCCAGATTTGCGGGCGTCCTGCCAGTATCCAGTAGCCTCCTCCTCAACTTCGGTCGGTCTGTCTTTGGCATATTTGGTTTTCTTGCCAGTTTTGTGGGTGTCCATGCCAGTAGCTTTCTCCAACGTCGGCTGATCCATTTTTCTTGGCAGATTTGATTTTCTTACCAGATTTGCGGACTTGCTTGCCAGTAGCCTTTTCCTCAACCTCGGTTGATCCGTCTTTTTTGGATGAGTTGGTTTCTTGCTAGAATTGCGGGCTCCTTTGCTAACAATTGTTTGCTTGTCAACCTCCTCGGGTGGTGAAGAACAACACAAAAAGAAACAGCAAGGCATGGTTAAACGTTTTGCGATTGCAGTTTGTCTCGATTTAGAATGAGAATCATTTAGCGATTGCAGTTTATCTTGATTTAGAATATTTAGAAAAACAGAATGAAAATTTACCTATGCTATATCATGTATGACTTTGTTGTGGCAATGATTCTGTAAAGTCTTACGTTGTGCATCGTCTTGGTGCAAGCAATGTCATAATAAATGCGTAAATGGAGTAATGCATTTGATTTGCTTAAAGAGAACTTACACCACACCACGGACAGGGTATTTTGTCAATTGTGACAACTCGCAGTGTGTAATTACAAACGCTTTTTTTGACACAACTGCGCATCCTGGCCCAAAGTGACCAGAAAGAGAGGCGAAATAGCGCGTTATGTGTACCACGCACAGTGTGTGAAATAGTCACTGATCAAAGGATGTAAACAAACAACGAGAGCATTTTAAAATGGCTCTTGGTTTGCCTCCACTTGTTGATTTCATATAAAAACTGAAACATTGCTAAATGAAAACCATTCATTTCTGGTTATTTTGCATTTTAAAAGATTATTTTTGCATTTTCTATGTCGTTTCTATTACTGAACTTAGTGTCTGTCTATTTTTCACATTATCAGTAAGCATGATTCGTGTACAGTGGGCATTACATAAAAACTTACTTACGGTACCCAAGAGATACCCAGCTGAGTGCGTGTGACATCGTATGCACATAGAGCTTATTCTTTCAGCTGCATTAATTCCTGGAATAAACATATTTGCATTCCTCAAAATACAATATACTATGAAAGATGAGCATGTCTGTCGTTATTTATAATCCTGATAAATATTTACATTTTGACAGTTGAGCAAATTTGTAGTAACGAAAAACAGCCCAAGAGAAGAAATAAATGACACAATGCTGATCACATTCTTCTCTCCGTATGGTTCGATCACATACTTAGGAACTTCTTCTGGCAGGATGTGGTTGGAATGGGTGCCATGGGGTAGAAGGGTGGGGACTAGAATTGTCATACTTTTAGTGGATGCTGAAGTATACTCCCTTAGAAGCTATATGGATTTAACCCGTGCTTAAGTTAAAATAAATTTTAAGCGGTTTTCACTCAACCTAAAAAATAACTATGTTGTAATTGCATATATAAATACTAAGAATAATTATCAGGGGATCAAACAAAAAAGTATTTTCTTGGGAAACTGGGGTCTGGTGTGTTAGAAAAATCTATCAAAACGGTATAAGGGAATTGTACGTATCATAGGTATAGAATGAGTCTAAAATTTGTACTATATTCTGAAAGGAGAAACAACTTTTAAATTACAAATATAGGATAAGAGATTGGGTGTAATGGCGACGATTTCTTTTAAACATTGGGGTAGGGGACGAACGCAGACAGTGAGTGGTGTATAGCCAGCCACATAGGTTTTATTTTTAGGGGGAAATGATATTTGTTCCCCAAGAAAATTATTGGTGGACATGTCCTCTAAACCTTAGCATCGCCGCCAATGGTTGGGGGTATAGAAGCATCAGTTTCCAACTGGGTGAAATCGTGCCGGTGTGCCATAAGAAGAACTGTTGATGACCGTGACCACTTCCATGTTCATGTTATTTAATAAAAAAACAGTGGTGCAATTGAATCTGCTCTTGTTTTATTATTTCAATAAGTTAACGTTCCTAGTCCCTCAATACAATGAAAATTGCGCCCCAAATGAAATTTTATTTTTGTTGATACATGTAAAGAAATACGTAATTTGCAGGATAAATATGATGAGATATGACTTAAGTAAGTACTAAATTTCAGTGGGCTTCGTCCCCTGCACCCCCAAATGAACTTATTATGTTGATACATGTAAAGAAATACATCATTTGCAGGACAAATGATAACAAATGACTTAAGTAAATACTTCATTTCTGAGAGCTTTAGGGGCTTCGATCTTAGGCCTACATTAATTGTTATGTTGATACATGTAAAGATAATATGTCATTTGCAGCATGTATTTGATCAGGAATAACCTTGGTAAATGTTTGATTTTTAAGAGCTTCCAGTGGCTTAATTTGTGAATGGCCCCCACATGGTATTTTGCTGTTGATACATGTAAACAATGATTATTTACAGCATGAATTCGATCAGAAATTACTTTGGTAAATACTTGATTTTTGAGAGCTTCAAAAGGTGAAAGTTCCCTTGGTCCCTACATGACAAATTTTGCTGTTAATATATGTCAAATAAATGTAATTTGCAGCATAAATTTGATCAGAAAGAAGGTTGGTATATACTGAATTTCTGAGAGCGTCCGCAGGGGCTTTGCCCACTAAGCCCCCACATGAAATCTTGTTGATGATAATATGTAAAACAAGATGTCATATACAGTAAAAACTTGATCAGAAACAACCGTAGTCAGTTGGTAAACACTTCGTGTTTAAGAACTTCCAGGCAAGTTCCATGGGTCCCCACATGAAATCATGCTGTTGAGCATAAACTTATCAATGTGATCAGAAATGATTTTGGAAAATATTTGATTTCTGATAGCCTTGGCCCCTATACATGAAATCTATGGTTCTCGCTACATGTAAAAAATATGTAAATTTCATCAGAAATTTCATGAGAAATAAACTTGGTAAATAAGTGATTATCGGGGACTCCGTTCCTTGGACCACACAAAATTTCATACATGTAAACAACTATATCATTTGCAGTCACGTATTTGATCAAGTAAATACTGATTTTCTGACAGGTCCGTCCCTGGACCCTAATCTGTCCATGGTCCCTAGTCCGTCCCTGGTCCCTTGTCCATCCCTGTTCCCCTGATCTGTCCCTGCATGGACTCTGGTCCCTCCGTAGTCCTTGGACCCTTGTCCGACCCCTGTCCCTGATCTAGTCCATCCCGGGGTCCGTCGTCCGGATCATTTGCAATCACGTATTTGATCAATATACTGAGTTACTGACGGGTCCGTCCAACGACCCTGATCAGTCCGTGGTCTCTGGTCCGTCCCTGGTCCTGATATGTTGCTGGTTCCTGCCTGTTCCCTGGTCCGTCCCTGGTTCCTTGTCCATCCCTGTTCACTGGTCCGTCCATGCATGGTCCCTGGTTTATCCCTGCATGGTCCCTGGTCCATCCCAGCATGGTCCCTGGTCCATCCCAGCATGGTCCGTACCTCGTCCTTGGTCTGTCGTTGGTCCGTGGTCTGTACCTAGTTCCTGTACTGGCCTTAGTCCATTCCTGGTCCCTAGTCCGTCCCTTGTCCCTGATCCTTCCCGACGTCCGTCCCGGGGTCCGGTGTCCGTCGTCCATCCAGGGGTCCATTCAACCAGGTTACCGCCCATCCGGGGTCTGTCGTCCGTCCTGGGCTCCGAAATTCGTCATCCCTTCCAAGGTCAGGACCCGTCCTCCCTCCCGGGGTCTGTCCTCCCTCCCGGGGACCGTCCTCCGTCCCGAGTCCGTCCCGAGTCCGTCCTCTGTCCTCCATCCCGGGGTCTGTCCTTCCTCCAAGAGTCCGTCCTCCATCCCGGGGTCCGTCCTCTGTCCCTTCCGAAGTCCGACCTCTGTCCTCCTTCCCAAAGTCCTCTGTCCTCCCTCCTGGTCCCAGAGTCCGTCCTCCGTCCCGGGGTCCTCTGTCCTCCCTCCCGGGGACCGTCTTCCCTCCCGGGGTCCGTCTTCCCTTCCGGGGTCCGTCTTCCCTTCCGGGGTCCATCTTCCCTCCCAGGGTCCTGGGTTTGTCGTCCCTTCCCGTCGTCCGTCATCCCTCCAGCGGTCTGGAGTCCCTCCCGTGGTCCGTCATCTCTCCCGCGGTCCGTCGTCCCTCCCGCGGTCCGTCATCCCTCCCGCAGTCCGTCGTCCCATCCCCGGTCTGAGTCCCTCCCCCGGTCCGGAGTCCCTCCCCCGGTCCGGAGTCCCTCCCCCGGTGCAAAGTCCCTATTCCGATCCAGAGTCCCTATTCCGGTCCGGAGTCCCTTCCTCGGTCCGGAGTCCCTCCCCGGTCCAAAGTCCCTCCCACGGTCCATCGTCCCTCCCGCGGTCCGTCGACCCTCCTTCCCGCTGTCCATCGTCCCTCCCTCCCGCGGTCAGACTCCCTCCCGCAGTCCGTCGTCCCTCCCGCGGTCCGTCACCCAACCCCGGTCCGTCTTCCCTCCCCGGTCCGTCGTCCCTCCCGGTCCGTCGTCCCTTCCCGGTCCGTCGTCCCCTCGCGGTCCGTCAACCCTCCTTCCCGCGGTCCAGAGTCCCTCCCTCCCGCGATCCGGACTCCCTCCCCAGTCCGTCGTCGCTCCCCGGTGCGTCGTCCCACCCCCGGTCCGTCGTCCTTCTCCCGGTCCGTCGTCCCTCCCCGGTCCGTCGTCCCTCCCCGGTCCGTCGTCCCTCCCGCGGTCCAGAGTCCCTCCTTCCCGCGGTCCAGAGTCCATCCCTCCCGCGGTCGGACTCCCTCCCGCGGTGCGTCGTCCACCCCCGGTCCGTCGTCCCTCTCCCGGTCCGTCGTCCCTCCCCGGTCCGTCGTCCCTCCCCGGTCCGTCGTCTCTCCCCCGGTCCGTCGTCCCTCCCGCGGTCCAGAGTCCCTCCTTCCCGCGGTCCAGAGTCCCTCCCCTCCCGCGGTCCAGAGTCCCTCCTTCCCGCGGTCCAGAGTCCTCCCTCCCGCGGTCCAGAGTCCCTCCTTCCCGCGGTCCAGAGTCCCTCCCTCCCGCGGTCCGGACTCCCGCCCGCGGTGCGTCGTCCCACCCCGTTCCGTCGTCCCTCTCCCGGTCCGTCGTCCCTCCCCGGTCCGTCGTCCCTTCCCGGTCCGTCGTCCCTCTCGCGGTCCGTCAACCCTCCTTCCCGCGGTCCAGAGTCCCTCCCTCCCGCGATCCGGACTCCCCTCCCCGGTCCGTCGTCCCTCCCCCCCGGTGCATCGTCCACCCCCGGTCCGTCGTCCCTCCCCCGGTCCGTCGTCCCTCACCGGTCCGTCGTCCCTCCTCGGTCCGTCGTCCCTCCTGCGGTCCAGAGTCCCTGCTTCCCGCGGTCCAGAGTCCCTCCCTCCCGCGGTTTGGACTCCCTCCCCCGGTCCATCGTCCCTCCCACGGTCCGTCGTCCCACCCCCGGTCCGTCGTCCCTTCCCCGGTCCGTCTTTCCTCCCCGGTCCGTCGACCCTTCCCAGTCCGTCGTCCCTCCTGCGGTCTGTCGACCCTCCTTCCGCGGTCCAGAGTCCCTCACTCCTGCGGTCCGTCGTCCCCCAGCGGTCCGTCGTCCATCCGCGGTCCGTCGTCCCTCCCGCGGTCCGTCGTCCCTCCCGCGGTCCGTCGTCCCTCCCGCGGTCCGTCGTCCCTCCTGCGGTCCGTCGTCCCTCCCGCGGTCTGTCGTCTCTCCCACGGTCCGTCGTGTTCCCTCTGTCCCGTCGTCCCTCCCCGGTCCGTCGTCCCTCCCCGGTCCGTCGTCCCTCCCGGTCCGTTGTCCCTCCCGGTCCGTCGTCCCTCCCGCGGTCCGTTGACCCTCCTTCCCGCAGTCCAGAGTCCCTCCCTCCCACGGTCCGGACTCCCTCCCGCAGTCCGAGTCCTTCCCGCCAGCGGTCCGACGTCCTCCCAGCGTCCGTCGTCCCCCCCGCGGTCCGTCGTCCCTCCCGCAGCCCGTCGTTCCTCCTGGTCCGTCGCTCCCTCCCGCGGTCCAGAGTCCCCTCCCTCCCGCGGTCCGGACTCCCTCCCCGCCTCCGAAGTCCTTCCCGCCAGCTCCCGTCCCCTCCCTCCCCGCTCCGGAGTCCCTCCGGCGCTCCCTCCCTCCCGGCGCTCCGGAGTCCCTCCCGCGCTCGGAGTCCCTCCCGCGCTCCCGAGTCCCTCCCGGGCTCCGAGTCCAAGGCCCGGCGCTCCCCGAGTCCCTCCCGCGCTCCCCTCCCTCCGCGCTCCGAGTCCCTCCCGCGCTCGAGTCCCTCCCGCTCCCGGAGTCCCTCCGCGCTCCCGAGTCCCTCCCGGGCCCGGAGTCCCTCCCGGCGCTCCGAGTCCCTCCCGGCTCCGAGTCCCTCCCGCTCCGAGTCCCTCCCGGCGCTCCGAGTCCTCCCGGCGCTCCGGAGTCCCTCCCGGCGCTCCGAGTCCCTCCCGCGCGGTCCCGCCCGGAGTCCCCCCGCTCCGAGTCCCCTCCCGCCTCCGGAGTCCCTCCCAAGGCCGGAGTCCCTCCGGCGCTCCGCTCCAGTCCTCCCGCGCTCCGCTCGAGTCCCTCCCCGCGCTCCGAGTCCCTCCTCCCCGCTCCGCAGTCCTCCCGCGCTCCGGAGTCCTCCCGCTCCGCAGTCCCTCCGGCGCTCCAGTCCTCCCGCGGCCCGAGTCCTCCCGCTCCGAGTCCTCCCGCTCCGCCAGTCCCCCGAGTCCCTCCCGCGCTCCGAGTCCTCCCGCGCTCCGGAGTCCCTCCCGCGCTCCGGGTCCTCCCGGCTCCGCCCGAGTCCTCCCGCGCTCCGGAGTCCCTCCCGCGCTCCGGAGTCCCTCCCGCGCTCCGGAGTCCCTCCCGCGCTCCGGAGTCCCTCCCGCGCTCCGGAGTCCCTCCCGCGCTCCGGAGTCCCTCCCGCGCTCCGGAGTCCCTCCCGCGCCCCGGAGTCCCTCCCGCGCCCCGGAGTCCCTCCCGCGCTCCGGAGTCCCTCCCGCGCTCCGGAGTCCCTCCCGCGCTCCGGAGTCCCTCCCGCGCTCCGGAGTCCTCTCCCGCGCTCGGAGTCCCCCCGCGCCCGCGTCCTCCGGCTCCGAGTCCCTCCCGCGCTCCGAGTCCCCCGGCGCTCGGGAGTCCCCCTCCCGCGCCCGAGTCCCTCCCGCGCCCGGTCCTCCCGCGCTCCGGAGTCCCTCCCGCGCTCCGGAGTCCCTCCCGCGCTCCGGAGTCCCTCCCGCGCTCCGGAGTCCCTCCCGCGCTCCGGAGTCCCTCCCGCGCTCCGGAGTCCCTCCCGCGCTCCGAGTCCTCCCGCGCTCGGAGTCCCTCCCGCGCTGAGTCCCGGGTCCTGAGTCCTCTCGGCTCGGAGTCCCTCCCGGCGCTCGAGTCCCTCCCGCGCTCCGGAGTCCCTCCCGCGCTCCGGAGTCCCTCCCCGCTCCTCGAGTCCCTCCCGGCGCTCGAGTCCCCCGGCGCTCCGAGCTCCGCGCTCGAGTCCCTCCCGGCGCCGAGTCCCTCCCGGCGCTCGGAGTCCCTCCCGGCGCTCCGGAGTCCCTCCCGGCGCTCGGAGTCCCCCCGCGCTCGGAGTCCCTCCCGCGCTCGGAGTCCCTCCCCGCGCTCGAGTCCCTCCCCGGCTCCGAGTCCCTCCCGCGCTCCGGAGTCCTCCCGGCGCTCCGAGTCCCCTCGAGTCCCGCGCTCCGGAGTCCCCCCGGCGCTCCGGAGTCCCTCCCGGCGCTCGGAGTCCCTCCGGCGCTCCGAGTCCCTCCCGGCGCTCGAGTCCCTCCCGGCGCTCCGGAGTCCCTCCCGGCGCTCCGGAGTCCCTCCCGGCGCTCCGGAGTCCCTCCCGGCGCTCCGAGTCCCTCCCGCGCTCGGAGTCCCCCGGCTCCGAGTCCTCCGGCGCTCCGGAGTCCCTCCCGCGCTCGAGTCCCTCCCCGCTCCGAGTCCCCCTCCCGGCGCCGAGTCCTCCCGGCGGCGCTCCGGAGTCCCTCCCGGCTCGAGTCCCTCCGGCGCTCCGGAGTCCCGGCGCTCCGAGTCCCTCCCGCGCTCGGAGTCCCTCCCGGAGCGCTCCGGAGTCCCTCCGCGCCCCCGCGCGGAGTCCCTCCCGCGCTCCGAGTCCTCCCGGCGCTCGAGTCCCTCCCGCGCTCCGAGTCCCTCCCGCGCTCGGAGTCCCTCCCCGCTCCGAGTCCCTCCCGCGCTCCGAGTCCCTCCCGCGCCGAGTCCCTCCCGCGCTCCGGAGTCCCTCCCGCGCTCGAGTCCTCCCGGCGCTCCGGAGTCCCTCCGGCGCTCCGGAGTCCCCCCGGCCCGAGCGCTCGGAGTCCCCCTCCCGGCGCTCCGGAGTCCCTCCCGGCGCTCCGGAGTCCCCCGCCCGGAGTCCCTCCCGGCGCTCCGGAGTCCCTCCCGGCGCTCCGAGTCCCCTCCCGCGCTCGGAGTCCTCCCGCGCTCCGGAGTCCCCTCCCGCGCTCCGGAGTCCCCTCCCGGCGCTCCGGAGTCCCCTCCCGGAGTCCCTCCCGCTCGAGTCCCCTCCCGCGCTCGGAGTCCCTCCCGGCTCCGGAGTCCTCCCGCGCTCCGGAGTCCCCCTCCCGCGCTCGAGTCCCCTCCCGCGCTCGGAGTCCCTCCCGGCGCTCCGAGTCCCTCCCGCGCCCGGGTCCTCCCCGCTCCGAGTCCCCTCCCGGCGCTCCGGAGTCCCTCCCCGGCGCTCCGGAGTCCCTCGGCGCTCGGAGTCCCCTCCCGGCGCTCGGAGTCCCTCTCCGGCGCTCGGAGTCCCTCCCGGCGCTCCGGAGTCCTCCCGCGCTCGAGTCCCCTCCCGCGCTCCGGAGTCCTCCTCGGTCCCGCGGCCGAGTCCCTCCCGGCGCTCCGGAGTCCCTCCCGGCGCTCCGAGTCCCCTCCCGCGCTCCGGAGTCCCTCCCGCGCTCCGAAGTCCCTCCCTTTCGCGCTCCGAAGTCCCTCCCTTCTGTGCTCCAGAGTCCCTCCCTCCTGCGGTCCAGAGTCCCTCCCTCCTGCGGTCCAGAGTCCCCCCCGTGGTCCAGAGTCCGTAGTCCATCAGGGGTCCGTCGTCCCTCCCGGATTCCATCGACCCTCATAACATAAGTCAACCTATAGCTTCCGTATAAATTAACTTATTAATTGAAGTTTTATAACATAAGTTATAACTTGATTTATAACATAAGTTACAACATAAGTTAAATTAAGATTTATAACATAAGTTATAACATAACTTGATTTAAGTTATAACTTATAGCTTCAGTTATAACTTATTAACTTAAGTTATAACCTTAATAACTTTAGAACTCAATATTCCTTAATAAGTTATAACCTGCCCCATTTTGGATACATTTACGCTTTTACTACCGAGAAAGACGTCACATCCTAAATTACTTGAAGGAATATTCCCAAACAGATGGGCAAATTATGTTCTTGCAAAGTGCATGTTAAACCTCATCTTAATAATCAAAACAAACAAAAAAATTCAAATAATTTAGATACGGGCAATTATATTTTCAAAGAAGTACATAAGCTTGGTCTTGGATCTGCAATTATCAGATTATGACATCACACTTTACACTCTGAAGTCACTTTTCGACACACTGGTGAAATACTTGAAATACAATCACTCCTGAAAAATAAGATAATAAAATGATTTTTTACACTTATTTTTTTCTTTTAATGATCTATAGCGTATAAATGAAAATTCACCGGAATATGGACGCACAAGACAACATAACATGTATTTGTACTTGAATTGACATAAAATCTATGAAAATTAATGAAAGTAGTAAAAGTTCCTATGAAAAGCAACCTAAAATTGTTCAACTCACATTATATTAAATTTCCAGGTCTCAATATATGCAAATTTGTGACGTACGGCCATATAGGGTTATCTATTTTTGTTAAATGTAAATATGTTTCTTTGTCATGCACACATAATCTGTCACAGTATACTTTTAAGGATGGCAGATGACAAAACGTTTTGACACGTTTTTTTTTTTTTTTGGGGAGGGGGATTAAAGATCTTTGGACAGGCAGCAATATGTTGTGCAAATAGGTTTTATTAACTGAAAATAGGCTATTAACCATCAAAATAGGCTATTAACCATAAAAATAGGCTAAAAACCATAAAAATCGGCTATTAACTATAAAAATAAGCTATAAATTATAAAAAAATAGTTACAGACCTATAGGCATAGTAGGCTGCTGTTTCGCAAGTTTACAATCGAAATATCGTCCTCGAAATTTTGCGATCAATCATGTTTGAAATGTAGGCTATAGTTTGATGCATTTCGGACAAATTTGAAAATAATGACTTCCTTTTCATACATTCATAGACGTTTACCATGGAACATAATAGATCTTAACCAATATCAATCAAAAATAATTAAAGAAGAAAATAACTTGTCAATACCGATTGAAAAAGCGTTGTCTTTTCTGACAAAAAGTCAACCATTTCCTCCTGCATAGTTTTATCCTTGCCTGGCAGCTGCATCCTTTTCCCAATATTCCTGGGACAAAACTCCCTTTAAGCTGTTAAGCATATATTCAAGAATCCCCCTTCTCCCCTCTACCCTCGAAAATAAAACAACGTGAATCTGAATCAGTTAAGTCGGCAAAAATCCTTCAAGAGGACATGAACGTGCGTTGTATGACCGAGAGGAGAGTCCAAAATCTTAAGTATAATTGAAATTTAATTCCTACTTATTCACTGAAAAGAGTTTGGAAAGTATTTTTCTGTTATGATTTTATTTGGAGCATGGAAAATACTATACATAAAAAAAAAAACATCATGTAAAAAGGAAATTGAAAAGAATTTGCAGAAGAAAATACCAAGGTCACGCGCCCTGTATGCTGTAATACATCACAAAAATTTGCATAGAATCTAGAAAAGCTGTAAAACGGTTATTATGGAATTTGTTGCTACTTTACTGCGATATGATGATTTTTATTCAAATTTAGCCTCTACACATCCGGCTATCATAATCCTTTAATTATATACGATAGCGAAGTTAGCAGGTCCTGTTTCGCAACTTCGCAATTGACATTTCTACTTCGACTCCCTTTTCATACATTCATAGACGGTTTTCATGGTACAGCATACAATTATATGAACGCAGGGTAATTTTAACTATGATTTTAATTGTTTTCACCAACGCCAATCTTGCTTCCTTTAAAGAATATATTTATATGAGCGTGCACTCTTAAAAGGAATGGTCATTTTTTTCCAACCATGACAATTATGACATGGTCAAATTTGACCATAATATGATCAAATTTAATCATATACAGTCAAAGATGTTGTTCAAAAATAATCAAAGAAGAAATTTGACTTACCAATACTGAAAATGCGTTGAGTTTAATTCCCACAAAAAAATTAGTTTACCGGTTTCTCCTATACATAACTGCATCCTTCCTGAAGCTGCAACAGTCTTCTGTGCATTCTCCACAAATTTTGAATCAAAGCAAATATGTGACGTCACCTCTTTCAAACATTTGAAAATAAAACTCAGATAATGCATCCATCACAAAATGTATGAGTAAAGCAAAATAGTATGAATATTCCTAAAAGCAATAATTTATATATTTTTATTATCAAATATATAAGCTTTAAATGTAAATGTAAAAAAGGGGGTAAAAATTTTAAAATGACATTGAACGTGCACGTGACACTGTAATCGGGAGTGTCGGTCTGTGTATCTTTAAAAAAGCTTTTATTGATTTTTGACTAAATTGTGACATTGCAATGACTATCTGAGTGTTGTGAATAACATACATACAGAATAAAAGAATGATCAATTTGTTAGAACTTAACTTTAAGCATTTTTCACTTTAAAAAATATGATAATGGATCGAAGGTTCACCACGTACGTTATCAATGTCCCCCTCCCTACACACACCCGCACTTTGTTTAGTTTGTGGGACACCCATTTTTTGACGCTTACCACGTGACCGCCAGCCCGGTCCAATGGTTATAGCTCTTTATCAATGGCACCGCCAGAAAAAAATTTATCGGGGGAGCATAAATAAAATTGTACGTAAATTTATGTATCGCCTAAGATGGTACTGTGAACGCGAAGCGTGCTCTACGAAAGCATTGGGTCCACGGGTCCAGAAGTCCTGCTTTTTTGTGGTTTTGGTGGCAGAAAATGCTTTTAAATCATGTCAAATACACACTAAAATCATTTTGAATTTTTGTAATTTCTAGCATTTGGGGAACGTTCCTCCCGTACCGGCTCCACTGCTATTTATCAAATTCAGAATAATTCACAGGAGCATATACATGAAAATAATTTGCTGTTTTATGTATGCCATAGCCACTTGAAGCTGTGGTTACCATGGTTTTGGTATGGATCCACAGCGGAGGATTTACCTGACAGGGTCTTTGCTTTCCTGTCTGCCTGTAGATCAAGTACCTCTCGTAATGGGTGATGTGTTTGCTGTAATGCTGAATTACCGTTTGGATTTATGACAAGAGGTATGACTTCAACATGTTCAAGATTTATGAACGGGTATCAAGTGAACAGGTATCAACAACTTTGACATAATGAGAAAAATATGCTATAAACTACGTAAACCGGACCATAAAAACAACAACGGCGTTATTGCATAAATTATACAAATTTTATTTAAATTGGTGACATCACAACAAGGAAGCCAATAAATTTCTTGTGTTAACTTATTCTTGATCAATTCCCCACCAGAATAAGACAAATAAGTGTTGAAAATCATACCATACTCTAAATAAAATATTTAATAGGAGAAAACAGATGATGTTCATTAGCCAAAACTCGAAAATCATGCATGCTTTTAATTATTTCCGTCTATATATTTGTCTATTTATCGAATAGATGTAGGAACCGAAAGGGGGGAAGGGGGGGGGGGCACTCGGAATGTGCCCCCACTTTTCCAAAAAATGACAACTTAAGTGCCACTTCCAGTTGGAAATAAAAAGTGCCCCTCAATTACTGTCCCAATATTAGAAAACGGGCGACTTTTGTCAGTCCTATGTACGGGAGGAATGTGTCCCCATTACATACTTTACTTTGTTGTTTTGGGCTCACTACTGATTGGGATGTGGGACATGCATATGACTTGAAAAGTTCCCCATAAAAGATTGTGCCCCCACTTTTGAAAGTTTCCTACACCTCTGATTCATCGTCTAGAGCGGACATCATTCCAAGTCCGCAAATGTCTCATAATGATCTCTCCTGTTTTCTTCAGACAATCTTCCCTTTTAGCTGGTTCAATTCCAACA
>JAIGNY010000492.1:1107500-1175000 GCA_020152595.1 Chiridota heheva
TAAAATTAAAAAATAAACGACCTTTTTTTTTTTTTAGATTCAACAAAATGGGGGTGGAAGAAGAACTGTACTCATTTTATGATCTTTTGGATTCCAACGGCAGAGGTTACGTTGTCTGCGAACAGCTTCTGGACTTCCACATAGCCCTCTTCTTCAAACCAATCGCAAGGGATCAGCTAGAAGCTGCTCTTATTCAAGTTTGCGGAAACAACTCACAAGGCAGATGTACAAAGGATCAATTTATCCCGCTTCTTCTTGAATTGGAGAGACGGAAGTCTATCGAAGAGAGAGCCTGGTGGGATTTTAAGTCTCTGGACACAAAAGATGCTGATAGGATTTCTGTTAAAGATGCCCTGTTTTTGTTTAAAGCTACACACGAGGACATGTTCTCTCTGCATTACTGGAATGAGTTCATGAAATCGAGACATTTCTCGAAAGATGCGGTTTCTTTTGATGAAATACGGATGTGGTTATGTAATCTTCCATCAGGGGAACCCTCAGCCTATGGGATTATCTTCAAAGAATGTAACGACTTGGAGAATGAATGGATCAAAACAGAGTATAAGAATCACAAAGAAATAAAAGCTTTGCAGGTACAACTCTTTTATTTATTTTTAGGGTTAGGTCAAAAGTTGTTCAAATCTTCGATAAATTATCTCTACATGCCACTAAATTTTCCATTTCTTTTTACTTTTTCCCCCAAATTCCAGTGGTAAGCCATAATGACATTGATATTGCAGGTAAATTCATAATCCATTACAAAATGTGATAAAAAAATATCTAAATCCTTTGGGAATTTTGAGCTATGGAGAGTATGCCATGAAAAAGGTATTGTGAAATAAAATACAAATATTAAGACATCAAAAGTTACATTGACAGGTTACAAACTCAATCATGAATCACCCTTGTTATGAGAAAAAAAAAGATCATGCCCAAATAAAGAATAAGAAAAACAACTGGGAATTATTAGAGTAATAGTTTCCCTGTAAAGTTGAGATATTAGCTGATTCCAGTTTCAGGAGTTTTTATGGCACATGAAATAACACATTGCAATATACATACAATGATACTGGAAGCAATAAAGTATGCTTTGAGTAATGCTGAACAAAGTTGTTTTGATTGTTTATATATTGTGCATGAACTGTATTACATAAAAAAGAACAAATTCTTTGCAAGTGCTGGGTGTTAAGTGATGTACTGTATTGGTATGATCTTGAAAACATGGCATCATTGTAACAGACTTTTGTTATAATACATGACTTGTCCTTCTCCTTAAAAATTTGTTCTAGCAAATCATAACCACAAACTTACTGTAGCAAATAGTGAGACCACTTTATCTTAATTAAAATAATCACACAATAAGGACTTCATCCATTGCTAATATGATATTCATCATCAACTTCCACAACAACTAAGCCATCATCAAATAAACTAAGGTTTTCAGAATAAAGAAAATGAAGAGGAAAAATCTGACCCGACCTGGTCATTTATCAGGTCGGGTCTGACTGTTTGAAACTTTAAGGAACAGAACAACTAATGAGAAGAGTCTTTTTTAATAATTTTTCAGCAACATGACTTGAATTCTGATAAAAATGATGGCTCAGGCTACTGTATTTTTATACAGTGTGACTAATTTTGGTATTTTTAATACTTTTTGGACCTGTTTTTACACCTTTAACCTTTTTGGGGGATATTTTTATTAGTGTGGTATTTTTTCTAGCTGATTTTGTCATTGACTGTAATGATAAGGGGTATTTTTAGCGATTCTATGGTATTTTTGTAGTGTAAAACGTTGGTCACTTTGCATGCTTTCATATGTTGCTTCTCATATTATTGGCCATCAGTTTGAACTCTTTCTATGCAATTCAATATTTTGAATTGATCCATTTTACAAATTGTTATCTATGTCACAGGAGGATGACTTCATCCAGTCTCTTGAGGCAAGAGAGAAGCAGCAGTATCAAGACAAATTCAGACAAGGTGCAAAGCGCAAATTGAACAGGTACTGTAAAATGTCTCCTTTATGATGACTATCTTGCTTAGTTGTATTTCTGCTGTTCCCTACTTGCTTTTTGTATGCAACTACTATTATAAGTTTTAAGAAAAATGATTTGTGCAGTGATACTGGGTCATTGAATAATTGATACTTGTAAGATGAGCTGACAAAGATTAGCTACTGCAGTAAAAGATGGGGAAACAATATCACCCCGCCATTGGCATATGATTGGGGGTGTAGGGAGAAACTTTCTTTCCAAATAGTATAATTATTTTAGGATAGAATTACAAGCAAATTTTGGCAAAGTTGTGCTTTGGCACATTACATTTTTTAGTGTCAGTGATATTACATTTTTTGGCAATTTTGCATTCGACCCCCTCCTCTGCCCCATAACAATCCATATCATTTATGTATGTATAAGTTTTACATTGCTTTCCAATGAACCAGCACAGTAGACCAATAGGGGAATTTTGAACATTAGTTGATCAATGTGTGTAACATCCTGACCAATTGACCATTTATATTACATATTAATTTACTAACCTTTCAGTATTTATATTTTATTAGAAGTTATTCTCTGACTTTGCATTTTAAATTGCATGATTGTTGAATAAGAAAATATAAGTCAAGAATATATCAATCAAAAAAATGAACATATTTTAATTATGCATCCTCATTGCAGTTCATGATGAACAATTATTGGTAACTTTGCTCTTATAATACAATTTTTGGGTTATCTCAAAATATTTCTTCCTGTGTGGCTAAACTGTTTGTCAAAATATATTCAAAATTTAAGTTTAGATCTATATTTAAATGTCAGTGTTGTTTCTTATCACATGCTGTATACATTTCAGGTGGGTGCAACTTGGTGTTGAAGCAGTAATCTTTGATGACGGTCTTGATGTTGAGCGTAACATTCGCAATCAAGTCACAGTGCAAGATCTACTGGAGGCGATGGATGAGAAGTATGATATACTGAGAGAGAAACTACTCACAGAAGCTGTCAGAAGACATATTGGTAAGAAAGAACTTTGGAACGTTTCTTATGAAAATACAATGGGAAAGAAGACTATTAAATGGGGAAACAAAGACATTCTGGAATTAAAGATAAGGTTGTGAAATGGTACTGGGGATGTAGGGGACAAGAAATTTGAAGAGAAGTTAAAATTGGAGATATAGTAGGAAACAAAACTTGAGATAAAGCAGAATGTAATATGGGAAAGAATACAATAAGGAAAGATTAACAAATACAATATTGAACAAAAAGGTTAAGCAAAAGAGAGAAAAGAAGCAAAAGAGACATTTTAAAGCATTTCAGGAATTGGTTTCCACAACTTTCCATCATTTTTGTTTGAAATTAATGACATTTGGGTGACAAATCAAATAATGAAGCTATCAATTGCCATTATTGAAAATTATGTTTTTTAAAGAATTGGTACTAGATTTGATGAAAAACATTGCTGGAAAGGATTTCTTTTATTTCCTAAGAAGGGACTTTCATAATAGGAAATGATTAAAACATAGCTCATCATTGGCACAATATGAAATATTGCAGAAAGCACTGAAGTATCTTTGTTTAACTTACAGTCCTAGTCAGATACATGATATTTTTCTTTGAGTCATTTTCAAAAAGTCATTGCAACATATAAAAACTATTCACAAAGTTCGGATGAAGGCATTAGCATTCATAAAACTAGATTATTTACTTGATGATTTTCTCTTATTTTTTTTAAGGTATTATATACGTCTGCTATTTAGCGGATTTCCGCTATTTCAATCATTACGATTCCGTTGGTCATTAAAGAAATATGCACGTTTGTTTGTAATATTCCCATGGTTTTTTATAAAATTTTATTTGTAAGAGCATCCTTCTAGAGCCAATTTGGTACAAAAATCAGGTTGATATCATATTCCACTCAGGAGATATGGATTTTTAAAGATTTCCCAATTGCATATTAAAGTTTTTGTACAGTATGATGAATTCGTGTTTGATGATGTTATAGAGACAATTCTATTGCAAATGTTTATGTATTTCTTTGAACGTTAATTGATTGTTTCTGTTATATTAGAAACAATATTCTAAAAGTTTTTGAAGTAGGGTATATTTGGCAATGTATTTAAATACCTAACTTTCATCAACATATTTTTCTAGCAGGTTTTACTAATGAAAAAGGATGATAGATTTTAATGAAATATATCAACTTTGTGGGAGAATGTGTTGCTGTGATGTCATACTGAGCCTTTTCCTATTTGTTTATTGGCATTCTTTGTGAACCTTTAATTTGAATATCTCCTGGTAGGAATAACATATCAAAATGATTTTTGTACTAAATTGTTTCTAAACATTTTCTCTTTCTTATGAAAGGTTACGAAAAATCATGGGAATATTCCTTTAAGTTTTTGGTGTTTAAAAAAAAAAAACTTTTTGCTCCGACTATCTTTATACCACTTTATATTCGCTACTTAGTACCTAAGAGTATTAGCACTATTTAGCTTATTTCTTGCCCCAGAAATCACAAATTTATCACCAGGGGCCCTTTAGTTTGCCCCTGGACCCCATGCCAGTTAAATTCAGGTAACACATTGTGCTCGGGCTAAAGCCTACACCTTCAGCATTTGTGTAATTAAATAAATTTCATGCTATTTCATTTATTCCTCACTCACATGTCTGTTTTATGTGACATCTTGTATGAATTCATAATATCATCAGTATTTTCTATCTTCTTCTCAGGAGACACTGTATGGTCGACCATGTCGGAGAGCGAGAGAGAAGACCAAGTTCTACGTGTCAAAACCAAAGAACAAGATTTACGCAACCAGAATGAACTGGAAAAAATCAACCAACTGTCAATCTCATACCAGAACTACAGCTCACGTCTTGTTGCCATGATGGGAGTAGTGCGACAGGAGAACATGCAATTGATGCAGAACATTGCCGAGAAGACAAATATGCTCAAAGCTGATGGGAAAACTGAGGAAGAGATAAATGATATTTTGTCAAGTGAACACATGAGACGAATTGAAGGTAAGATTCTTTGAGAAATATCATAGATATTCTTACATTTGAATCATTCTGGTTTTAAGTTACTTGTTTCATTATTTCAGGCTGTCAAAGATTTATCATTAATATTACAAATGATATAAATTTGTGCAGTTTCAGATAGCTTAAAGGATATGAAAATTTTAAATATCTTGTCTGAAATTTGTGTAAAGGTAATATTATGAATTTCTTTGTGAAGTTGACTTTAAGAAAAATGTTGAAGTAAAATACTTAAACCATGATTCGTAAGGCATATTTATTCATTATGTAGTTTGATTATTTTGTTTTTATTTATTGACAATAGAACAAATTCATTCAGCAGATCTGAGATTGTATTTATCAACAACCTTTTGTTCAGAAATGAATACATCGATTGGGAATTTATGCTGCACATGTACATAGAGTTTTTTAATAGAAAAATGGGGTATTTTTTCAGGTAAATTGCCAAACATTTTTGATGCTGATGGGATTTTTACTGCTACGTATAAGCAGAAGGGTGAATACATCCCCCATAGCAACTGCTTGTAAAAACAGTTTGATTGAACTAGCCACTTCTCTTTTTTTCAGTAGTCCTTCATTTGATAATTATTCTTCCTTCTTTTTGCTTTAAGGAACATCTTCTTGTGGCAAAATGCTGATTGAACTTCACAAGAGGCACGTGGCAGAGCATGATTTCCTTGTGGCTATTCTGAAAGGTATTCAGGGGAGGGTACTGTTCTCAGCAGAGATGATATCAGAATATGTTCTGTATGTCCAACAACAATTGCTGGCAAATCAGGAAGGAGAAGCATTTGAATATGCTGCCATGGCAACAGGGCTGTCAGAAAGACCTCAAGAATTCAAAAGTGAAAGGTAACGTCTGAAGTAGCTGCTTGATAGTAAACTAAAATGATGTCATTTGACTTTATGAGTTTAACTTTCTTGATAGGAGGAACAGTTGTTAATTTTCCTTTGAAAAGAAGGTTTATCTATTGTCCTGCGGCAGGCACATTAGGAGATGTAATTTGTTTGCGAGCCACAGGATAGAGGTTGAAACTAAACATTATCCAGGATATTAGATTTGATTTAACCATTATCCTTTAGGAGTTGGAGTTTGTATACCCGCCACAGGATATTGGTTAAGTTTGAACTCATACCCTGCAGGGGACTCATCTGAAGGTGAGGTATGTCGACCTACAGCATAATAGGGGTTTATAGATGGAAAATAGATCCTAAACGAGAGCCCTTATCCTAAACCTTTCTGACTCCTTGTGTTGTTCCACCTTTATTTCAACAGAGGAAGACCTTGGAAAGTTTATAAAAGCTTACAGTACTAGAAAACCAGATACATGCTCAGGGTGTCTTGAGAGCTATATATATATGTATGTATGTATGTATGTATGTATGTATGTATGTATGTATGTATGTATGTATGTATGTAGGTAGGTTGGTAGGTAGGTAGGTATGTGTATATATATATATATATATATATATATATATATATATATATATATATATATATATATATATATATATATATTTTAACTATCCTTATATTCTTCCAAGTTTTTTTCAAGATTTCATACATATTTACTGTTTTTGTTATTTATATTTAAGTGGAACTGTTGAGGGGATATTTGGAAAGCTAATACAAGCTTGCAGAGAAGACCAGATATGTGTCATAATAGCTGTATAAGCATATGTGATATTTCTGTTTTGTCCTTTTTTTTTAGATTTGATGCAGACAGGGATTGCCATGAATTATTGGCCCTGGAGCGAGTCCACCAATCAACAGCTAGAAAACCAAATCGCATCAAAGACGACAAGTACAAACCAGATATCAACATGCAGGGTATTGTGGATATGCAGGTTGAAATTATGAAAATGCTGATCACAAAACACAGGCAGGAAAGAGAGGTTGGTTATTTGATATCCAGAATTGTTTGCATAAGTAGAAATGTTTCTGCTCAAAGTTAATAGTGGAAAATTTCAAGAAGGGTACTTCTACATTAAAGCACAATTTCCAGATTTTTTTTCACTTTAAGCTGTACTAATGCATGACAAACACATGGGATCAAGTCTTACAATAACCAATTCAGAAACAAAATATAGGCACAATTAGCATGCCCTTTTTTCCTTACGTATTTGCACGAATGATATGAACAAAGTACTGATTTTATTTTAATTCTCTTTAAGGTTCTGATATACCTGGTCAAAGGTAAAGAAAGCAGTACATGGCAGGCTGTGGCCAGACGCAAAAGTGAAGACAAGCGTGAAGAAAGGCTTAAGGATTTGAAAGCCCAGAGGAACAACTGGAGGCAGCTGAACAGCCAGAAAAGAACAGAAAGAAGGACTCAGCACATCAAGATAATGTTGGAGGGTATCAGCATCTATCATGAGACAAGGTAACTTATGAATATTCATCAGATGCTGAAGTACTGTAAATGAAGATTGCAAATTTTGATTATGCAGGAGGGTGTTGACATCAACTGTTAGACTTTGTAAATCATGAATATTCATGTAATGCCCAAGTTTTATAGCCACTGTGAGTATAGATGCTGGAATGTATCAGTATCTGATATGGTAATTTATGAATATTTATCTGATCCTCAAATTTAATTACCATTTTTAATTGTAGATTTGCAGGAGGGTTTTAACATCTATTAGTAGGTTTTGGTAACATGAATAGTCATATAATGCATCATACTCATTATGAGAAAAGATTATGCTGGAAGGTGTCAGTATCTGACATGCGACAAGGTAATTTATGAATATTATGCTGGAATCTATTTAAGTTTGCAAATTGTTGATCATTCAGGGGAGTGTGGACATCTCTATCATGAGACTTGGTAATGTATGAATATTCAGAAGGTTATGTTATAATTCTTTTTTGACCCCTGAAAGGTAACACATGTATGGTATTGGACACTTATGTGAAATTACTCTCTTGACTATTACTTGTAATGAAAAATATAGAAAAATTAATTCCCTTGTTTTGAATGCAGAAAAAATGAGATAAAAGGTGGACACAATCTGCAAAACAATCAAGTGGCTGCTATAGTGTTGGCTGACCTGCAGCAATGCCAGGCCCAAGAGGTGGAGAAAACCCTTCTGGAGATGCAGCATAAGGTAAGAACTATTGAGTGGCGCTCCCTCTGATTGGATCGTTAAGATAAATTTAAACATGCCAAAAGGAAAATATTGTTCACATCTCTTGTTGGAATATCTTGTTTCTTTGTTTGATTTCTCCTATTTTCTACATTTTGTGAAAAGCTGTTGTAATAGAATAATACTTTAAACACATTCTATTAGAAAACAGAGATTGTATGTTAGTAATAGGGTCTTATGTGATTTGTTTTACCATAATGGTTTTTATTTAAGTCAAGATAGATATAAAAAATTTCTAACAAGATTTTCCATTGAAACAGAAAATAATTAACAGCTCTTTTGCACAGTTGTGATGAAGTTGAACATTTATATTTTGTTTTGGAAATTATTTTGTTTTGGAAATTATTTTGTGTCTAAAAAAAGTTTATCTACTATGTACAGTGACGCAAGTGGATTGCTGGGGTCAACTAGTTTCCTGGAGAATTTGGCTCTTGGGCCCCATAGCAAGCAAACCGTAGTGTCATTGATTTGGGTCTGTATTTTCTCGGGCCTGTGGGGTTTACACACCTTTATTGTTGCACCTCTTTAGATGTACAAGTGAATACAAAAATATTTGTATATCATGTAAAAGATTTTGGAGATGATGTTAAAAGACATAAAGTCTGATATAATCCTTATTTCATATAATGGAGGATTAAAATCTAAACCAACTACCAAAAACAGCAAGTCAAAATCTCATCCTATCTCAAGTAATCCATCTTTAAAGTCAACAAATATAGGCTACCATTTTGCTCAATTCTGTATTGAAATCTTCTGAATGATGTCATTATTTCCCCGACAGAGACTAAGGAATATAATGCATTTCTTTATAACTGTATATTATGTTTTTATTTAAAACTTATGTGACACAAAGTTTACATAGCAGTTTTTGACATTTTCATGTGTACACAAAAATGTTCTTGACCCTTACGAAAGGAAAACAATTTTTCATGATCTACAAAATTTGAGATAGATTATAAAGAAATACAAAGCATTTCAACATCCTGCTGGACTGATGACATTATAATCTGCATGTTTTTAAATCAAAATGGCAGCTTGCATGATACTATTAGGTAGTAGGATTAAAGATTTTTATAATTACAACAAATATGTTAGATTTCTTTAAAAGTTATGAAACTTGGTCAGAAGATTTGTTATTTTTAATTCCTTTTATATGAAATACGGATTATGTCAAACTTTTTGTCTCCTTTAAAATTCTCACATATTTTTTGGTATGGTCAATCAGTAACTGATGATACGGTGAAATCGCATGAATAGTCTTTTTGAACTCGTTATTGATTCTTTTGCTTTTGCAGACAAACCGTGACTTACTGGTGATATGGGAAAGAGAGCACCTGTCCTGGTCAGAGGAATTGTGGGATAACATCGCAATGACGTGTGGGCTGGGCACATTACAGCTGAGTCAGGAGGAAATGGAGATTGCTAAAGCTCTGGAGAATAAATATGAATTACTCAGGTAATGACATTTATTTTCAATTTCAAGGCATTGTCTAGTTGTCAGTTTCTTCTAGATTAATACATTTTATGTATGATTTAATTTAATCTTAAGTACTACATATTGGAGCAAGAACAAAGCCTGCTACAACCCCCACCCTGCTCTTAAAGCTACTCAGTAACAAATTTCTTTTGCTTATCAGAAAAGTCTGTCAATTTTTTTTTTTTTTGTGCTTAAATTACACAGTGACAGGGGATGAATAAAAATAGTTTCCCTGTTACTTAATCATGAGCTGCACATTCCATGATGTAATTGAACTTGTAGTGTATGGAAAAATTGTGATGTATGAAAGAGAAGACAGAAATCATAACTGTTATTCTTTAAAGTTTTGTCCATATTTCATTCACGAGATTCAAAACCTCTTCATCATATTCAACTGCTCCCATCAAAGAATGTTGGGGATGAAAAAAACAATCTGTTAACATAAGTTTATAGGTTTGTTCTATGTCAGCGATTCTTAATAAGCTGGCCTGTCAGACAATCCAATCTGGCCTGCGAACAATAGTTATAGTGGAAAAAAATATATACAGTAGTACATAATCCGAATAAGATCGGTAAAAATCGCAAAATCCAGTATTTTTGGTTTTTGCAAGGCAGATCAGTGCAATAGAACATCGCAGCTTATCAATTAAAATGTTATCTGTAGTTTCGCTATAAAATGGCCAGACTCATGGCGTGTCAAAGGAGGTGGATAAAAGAACCGCCGACATCTGGCGTACATCCTTATCGCGCATGCACTCAGCTTGTTTGTGTTCAGGGATTGTTTTGACTGGTTTTTATGTCATGTGTGGAGCTGTGACCGATTAGCGTGTACACGCTACACGCTAGCAAATCTTGTAAACGTTTACTTAATACTTCATTGCGAGTAATCGTTTTTCATACATCATAGTGTCTTGCCATTGAAATTCAATTGGCCTATTCATGATTTAAATCACACACACATTTGGCTGACAAAATTCCAATCAATGACTTTTTACAAACTGTAAACCCGATTAGCATAATCCTTTTTAAATGCGCGAATCACAAATGCGCAGTAATCACCAATGAATGGGAATATTATGCACTTTGATTTCGCCGAATTCTGAGTAATCTAACTTGTAAAATGCACTGGGAATGTGCAGCAGTAAACAGTGAAACTAATAATAGGCCTAACGTTAGGCCATAAGACTTTAAATCCCACGCAATCAAGGCCGCTTTACAAGCTGTTAAATCGACAAAAAAAAACTTCAAAAATACTTGAATTGTGACAATCAGTACATTTACATGTAAATACTACCTGATGAGTCAAATAAATTTTGCAAGAAAGAAAAAATATTGCATAATAAACAAACAGAAAAAGGTTTTAACAGAGCTGAAATTCTGCATGCGTTGCAGAGATGGCGGCCATTTTTTCGAGGACTGATATTTTAGAACTTCCTGGTGGTGGTGGCGTAGTTTTTTAATGTTTTACGGCGAGGTATATCATAGGCCTAGTATGCAAGATTTTCACAGAAGAACTTTGAAAGCAGTAGCGAGTACGGCGCAAAAGTTACGCAATGTTGAGTTTAAATGACATTGAAAGGAAGTTATCTGTTCTTTCTAAACTGAATTTCCTTGCATATTTTCTATAAAAATGATGATTTATACTGTAGAAGTAAACTTTTTACGATTTGGAAAGCAAAACTCAGCGTCTATTTGGGCAATGGAGTCAGTACTTTTGCCATACTGGTTGCGCGATTTTTTTTCTTCGCCTCGTAGTTTTGGAGCAATTTTGGTGTATTTCCGAAAATTACGGTACTAAACGCGTGTACACGATACACGCTTGCTATTTTTGGCGTGTACACGTTTACTAAAATCCCTAAACGTTCACAGCTCTAGTCATGTGATGCTGATTTTGCCACGCGATTGGCCCACGGCCTGAGGCTGTTGTCAAATGATGGCCTTTAGACAAAATTAATTAAGAAACCGTGTTCTATGTGATGTAGCAAATATGAATAAAAAATGGCATTATTTATTATAATTAAGTTGGCCTTGAAATTGTTATGTTTATTTAGAGCTGTGAACGTTTAGGGATTTTAGTAAATGTGTGGCATGCCAAAAAAAGCGAGCGTGTATCGTTTACACTCGTTTAGTACCGTAATTTTTGGAAATACACCAAAATTGCTCCAAGTTTACGATGCGAAGTAAAACAATTTGAGCAACCAGATGGCAAAAGTATTGACTCCATTGCCCAAATAGACACTCAAGTTTTGCTTTCCAAATTGTAAAAAGTTTACTTCTACAGTATAAATCATCATTTTTATGGAAAATGTGCATGGAAATTCAGTTTAGAAAGAATCGATAACTTCCTTTAAATGTCATTTAAACTCAACATTGCGTAACTTTTTCGCCGTACTCGCTATAGCTATCAAAGTTTCACTGTGAAAATCTTGCATACTATGATACCTTGCCGTAAAACATTTCAAAAGTACTTCTGTATATATGTCAAGGGCTAATGGTCCAGTTTACTAATAAATTGAATTGAATTTTAGGGTTACATTTGTAGAGGGAGATGATCAGGTAAATAAAAGATAGATGTATATAATGAATGATGAAATCATTTTCAATCAGGGACAAGATTTTGATTGAGATGCTGGTGGAAGAGAACAGTCTGGCCATCTGGTGGAAGATGCCCGATGAGCAGCAGCAGAGGTACATGATGAAGAAGAAGCTGCAAGAGAGAAATCTTAGAGAGGATGGAAGGTTTGAGGAAGTTGAGGATATGTTCAGCTCGGTTGTTAAGGTGAGTGATTTTGCTTTTAAAGGGGCATTAAGAGGAAAATGAGATGAAGTTTTTGTGAGACTCATGTATTGTTGTAACCATTTATGAAATTGGAATTTTCTTTAAATTGAATGTAAACATTGAGGTTTTATGAGATTGATTTAAGTTGAAGATGAATGAGTATAGTGAGGTATAAGACCAATGTTATACAAATATGTATTGAAATTGAAAGTTTATTTTAGAAGAATATAATTGTCCAAGTTTGATAACATAAAATAACTTTAAGATTATTAAAAATAGTGAGGTTTAATACAAGTGTTATACTACATGTATCACAATAGGGAGTAAAACATACCATTAAAAGCATTGAACACTTGCCAGTTGTTTGCATTCATTACGAGTACTTTTTAAATGGTACTCTAATATTTCAAGTTTATAGTTTATCAGATCATTTTGGTTTTTGATCATATGCATAGTTTTTTATTCTAAACGTAAACTGGAAAAGAGGAGGTGTGTGATAGAGGAAGGGGGAGGAGACGAAAAGAAATTGGTAGGATGGAGGATTAAACATGTTACATCTAATTTTCTACTGGAGTACACTAAATTGTAACTTGTAATTTAATGGTTTCCATCCATCGTAAATTTTTTTAAATATATTTTGCCTTTCACATATGTATGATTGAACATGCGAATGGTATATTTGTGGTAGTTTCTCACCGGCAAGTGCTTCTAAATATAGACACAAGTTGTTCGTCACCTCTTGGCCAATTCCATGGCTGTAAATGTACATGGTAATATGCTTTATGCAGAATGTTAGCAAATACTTTTGTCTGATTGGTAAAAACAGATGTGAATGAGTTTAAACTTTGTCATTTACAGAATAAAGAAAATTTTTATCGACTGGTGGGTGACCTAAGAATTATGAAGGAAAAGCAGGTTCAGGAATGGCTGGACAAACGTAGAGCACTAGGAAAGGACTCTGATGATGATGACAGTGATTTAGGTAATCATTTTAAACAAATTTAACAGATCTATGTTTTAAGGAAATTGTCTATGTACGAGAGGTAAATTGGAATGTCAATCTTATTATATTTATAGTACTTGTTGTAATGTCAAATTAGGCATGTGCTCCTGTTTTATTTCAACATATTGCATAGTAATTCCTTTCCAACTGTAAAAGAAATCATTACCCATGCACTTCCTCTCTGGCTTTTAGTTCCCGTGTTTCTCTCAATCTCCCCCTATTTTGTTTTCGTCCTACCTCTGGAATGATCTGAGCTCTAACACACAATTTTGTCCTCGCTGTCATGGTGCCATTAAGCTCTCATCAAACAAAGAAACATAAAAAAATGGTGATATGAATGAATTGTTTTCTATTTATTTCAATGATCAATTATTATATCAATCACTTAAACCCTGCTAACCCAACACCCCATCCCTGTATCACAGCTCCACCAGCCTTGCACATCTCCATTACTCAGTTAACTTTGATATAATTTAATCTCTCTGGCACATTTTTAGCAACACTGTCAAAGTGCTGTTAAACCCTAATTAACCATGATTAGCATTAGTGAGGGAGATTCCCAGTGAGGGGTATTCTCACTTTTTATTGGAATTCCCTAAAATTAATTGCAAAGGGGAAATTTGCTATTGTTAAGTACATAACATTTAAACCACAGTATGGATTAGTTGGTCAAACTGATAAATCACCCTCATAATTCATAGTGCCAACTCTGCAACCAACCTTCAAGCAATAAATCTGAGAATCAGTTCAATCACTTCTTTGAATTAATAAATCAATCTTGCTTTTGATGCAGAAGCTGACGAAGACCCATCATCCTCCAGTAGTCTCCTTACTGACATCCAGAGGCGATACGATGAGGAGCTTGACAGCATCGTGGCACTTTTCCAAGCCAGAGGCTCAAAACGAATCACCAACAAACAACGAACTGAACTCATGTTGCGATTGCGGTTGGAGTCAATGAAGGTCACTCAGAGTTGGGACTTCACAGAGAGCGCCATCACAATGGGTCTTACGGAACGAGGGAAAGTGAACCAGGAAAAGAGGTGAGTGATTGTATCATTTCGAATAGCAGTGATTTTGTAGGTAATGATAATACCACTAGGTTCTTGTGTAGCATCTATCTTCATCTCAGATATAATCATATGCCAAACAATGAAACTGTTCTGAAGTTGCACTTTGAATAAAATGCCTCGCTCAAGGTTGCAACACAGTACCCATGTCTGAAATAGAACCCAGCACCTTTGGAATAAGACTCTCACCCTTACCACTGAACTACTACCCATATAACTCATCAATAAGTCATTCTTCAAACATCTTATCAAACAGCTGCTGCTTTCTCTCTAAGTGTAACTATATTTTTCTTTAAGATTGAGGGAAGATGACAAGCGATATGAGAAGCTAGCTGGGAGACGAATGAGCAACCGACAGAGAGGAAAAGAACAACTGCTCTCCGAGTACAACGAGCGAGAGGAGAATACTGTTCCTCCAAAAGGTAGGATTTCTACAAGTGAAAAAAGGTGGCATAGTTGCATGAGATGGGAAGTACTGTAAGAGGAATTACATATTTTTTCTCAGCTTTCTTTTGAATTAATATCATAGGACAGGATACCATAATCTTTTATTTCAGCTTTCTTTTGAATTAATATCATAGGACAGGATACCATAATCTTTATTTCAGCTTTCTTTTAATTAATATCATAGGACAGGATACCATAATCTTCCTATTTTATTAAAGATATATGGACAGGCGTTGTGTCCTTGAGCAAGCAAGACACTTTACTTTACTTGCTTCAGTCCACTCAGCTGTAAAATGAGTACCAACACTGCTGGGGAGTTAACCTGCTTTGGACTGGCGTACCGTCTAGGGGAGTCATGTACTCTTATACACTTGCACCATGGAAACCGGTGATAAGCACCGGCCCAATGAGTCAATAATGGCTCAGATGGTTTTAGCTTTATTTAGCTATATGTACAGGTAGAGGCAACATTAGCTAAATTAATTTAAAATCCACTAAAATGCATGAAGAAAGCAACTAATTACATCGGTTAGAAAATTATCATTTTACAGCTTTTGGAAGATTTTTGTGTAAATATGCAAATTTTTGTCATACTCTTGTGATGTATGATTGGGACTCTGTTTTCTTATGTAAATCCATTGTTGTTGTTTTTTTAACCCTTTGCCATTTAAAAAAAGTGAAGATATTTCTGATGAAGAGGATTTGATCTCTACCAACCTCAAGCTGGAAAAGTCATTTTGAACATGTTCAAGATCTGAAATCAAGGGAAGAAAAACAAAAGCCTTTTGAGGTGTTTTCCTGTTCCTACATCACATATGTAAATTAAAAGTATTTCAAACTTTGATTACTCATAATTTGAGAACTACACATGTTATTTTCAAAATTCAAGACTCTTAAACTTATAATTTAGTGCTCTATTTGGTCAGTGAAATACAAAACATTTGTACCTTTCCATATAAGAGAGTATGGTTTGCATCAACTGGCCCTTGTTTCAATTGCACAGAAGTGCAACATTCATTTTCCCACTATTAAGCATTTGTAATATTGCTGAATATTCAGTCATTCTGTCTGAATGCTGCACACTTATTATTCAATGCCTGAGAAAGCTCTAAAATAATTTCACACCAAATCTGTTTTCATTTGTACTGCATCAAGTTGTTCTATTTGAATTGGTGACCCAAAGGATCAGAGTCTACACCAAGATTGACTAGCCTAGCTATGCCATATAAATCTTAACCATTGATGGTATTTAAGGCATCTGTGACAAAAGTTTCCTCAGTTCTTATTTCTTATTCTTTAAATTACAGTTTTACTTCTTTATTGTTTGCAATATTTAATTGGTATGATAGTTCCTGTTGGTAATATTCTTTGATTGAATAGATTGTTTTGTAACAATTCCTCATGTTTGTTCTCAATTCATCAGAGGTAGCTATATTATTGTATCTTCAATATCTACAGAGGATATAGTTGGATGGCAAATATCAGTCCTTCTGGAACTAACCAAACGCCATCGAAGTGAGCGCAGCCAGTTGATGAGCATTTTGATGGATGCGGGAACTGACGATCTTCGAGATGCAGCTTACAGAATGAGCCAGGAGGGGAGAGAAAAAAGACTCATGGAACTGAAGAAGAACGCTGAGAAATTGAACTTGGACGACAAAGGTTAGATATAGACCATTTCAAATATTAATCAGCAATTTCCAGAAAACAAATTTAAATCATGGCTAAAATTCATGTGTGCATAATGGATCAATCATATACTGAGGTACTTTATCGACCAATGAAATACTGGGGATTTTGTCTGTCTGCACAATTTACAAAGGGTATGGGATTGAGTGCAAGAAAAAATATTACGCATATTGTTTACAACTTTTCCTCCAGCAATTTCAGCTGATTAGATGTTTAACAAAGGAAAATTTGATGTACTTTACAAATTTTCAGTGAATTTAAAACTGATCAAACTTTGATCAGCCACAACCCCAAAACTAAAAGTGCTTTTTTAAAATCTTAAAACTGATCTGCTCAAATTTAATCATCTTTCAGACTGTATAGCAATTGTTGCATTGTTTCAAATCAATATGCCAAAAAAACATATTGCCAAAACAAATATTTATACCATTTTTTCACCTCTTGTAGGCGATAGAGAATTCAACCAAGACATCTTGGAGGAGGCAGGGGCGATTAAGTGCGTCATCCGTAAGCAGAATTTGGTCATCTCAATCACTGTAGAGGTCACTCAGATAGATGTATCGGTCAGTTTACTCACTGACCTTCAAGTGGAACAAGACCAGGAGTGTGAGAGGATGTTAAAGACTATGGAGTGCATGGTGGGTCTACTTACTGCGTATAAACTTAATTTTGAAAATAGAATGATTATTCTTCAAATCATATCAATTATGTACAATTCATGTTGAAAATATATTTTGTTTTGTTAAACAGAATGTGAAGGTTCATTTTTTGGCAGCATTTTTGTGGTTTTTATTTAATTATTACAAATTTTAGTTGGTTTATTTTCAGTAGATGTTTTTGCTCATGTATATTAAATGATAGATTCAATTCATTCTTGAAATAAAATATTGATGATTTTGTATTTCCTTCCCTTAGAATCAAGAGCAGTTGTCCAGATTGAGGATAGAGCAAATCTGGGCTCGTCAGCAAAAAGCAGGAAAGAACCTGCTGATCATCTTCACCCAGTATGATGGAATAGCAGATGAAGATCGCCTCTTAAGGGTAACTTACATAATGAATATTCATAACCAATGTATAAAGTATTCATATCTAAGAGTTTTCATAAAAACTATCAAATATTCATAACAATAAGCCAGTTCATGGTAACAATAATATGTATTGCACAATGCAGGTCAAGAGGTTAATTTCATTTCATTTCATTTATTTGTTTTTTTACAACATAACTACATTCAATTACAGAAGAGTTTAATTTACAATTATATTATGAAATTGACAAAATATGTATATTCAGAAAGATGTATATGGTTGTAAAAGGAAGTGTTGTATAAAAACTCTGGTGAGCTTAACTGAGTACAACACTCCTAAAATACAAAACAAAAATGATAACAAATTGGTAGTACAAAACGCCCCCACCCCACACACCAATACATACAATCGAAGCCACATGTCCCCATCCCACCCCATCCTATCCCAGGTAAAGTAATCATGTACTGGAAGTGAGGATGTAAGTATTTAACAGTAAAGGGGAATTATTAAAAACAAATCAATAGTTTATGATGCATTTACGTTTAAGGGTTTTTCTAAAACATACTAGAGATTTGCAGCTTTGTATGTCAATTGAGAGGAAATTCCAGGTAATTGAGAATGTCTTGTCATAAGCATCACTGACACGCATTGAATAACACCGTTACTTCTCGATTTGTTTCGTTTAAAATTCGAGTGGATTCGGTGCCTTACATGTATGTATTTGTGTTTTCGAAATGGATCATGCTGAAAAGTTTCTCTTTAAGTCTACCCGCACCCGACACCTAAGGTAATCCTGAAAACTCAGGTATGACAAATACCTACTCGACTTCCTGTTCAGTGTATTGTGTTTCCACTCCAAACAATGATTGTTTATCTGCCATTCAACGACGACGAGTGAACACACAATTACAATGACGGGGTCGTTGCCTGCGTATTCGGTTATGATAGTAACAATGCTATCACAAAACGCTTAATACGACCCGGACAAGAACACAGGTATGACGTACGGACAGACATAACATTGCCAACCAAGTCAATGTCCACGGCCTTTGATAACCAGTTGTGGTACACTGGCGATCTGCCATTCCTGCTTGCCACAGCTAAGTAGCCCAAGGCTATTTGTGTGTATAAGATTACACAAATCCAGAGCTGAATAATCAAGGCACTTTTTGTGATTGAAATCACTCATCTGTGGTAGGTGTCTTAGTGGGAGAAGTTTGTTTTTAAACTGGTGATGAAAATAGCTGTGTATCATAATGCCTGAGGTAATAATGTGCATTAACTGTGAATGATTGACGGACCATTTCTCCTAAGGAAAGATATTGCTTCATGATGTTTCTTTGATTAGGGACATCATGTGGGATGCCATGTGGGACAACTGGGTGGGATGCCATGTGGGACATACATTAGGGTGGGATTCCATGTGGGACATAGATATAAACATAGGGTGGGGATGACATTTGAGACATGGATGGAAGCCATGTAGGATATAAGGATATGCCATGTGGGTCATAGGAAGGGATGTCATGTGGCACATAGCGAGGGATGCCATTTGTAACAAGGGGTGGGATATCATGTATCACACATCCCACTATCCACCCCACCCATGTCCCATCTGTTATCCCACCCTATATCCCACATATCATCCCACCCCTGTCCCACATAACATCCATCTCTATGTCCCACATTGCATCCCTACCCATTTGCCACATGTCATTCCTCCTTATGCCCCATATGGAATCCTTCCCTTTGTCCTACATGACATCCCTCACCATGTCCCACCTCCTATGTCCCATGTGGCATCCATCTCTATGTCCCACATGACGTCTCATCCTAAAGTTGTACCAAATGGCATCCCACTCAGATTTCACATATGCCATCACACCCTATGTACCACACGGTATCCTTCCTTGTGCCCCACTTGGTATCCAGCCCTATATCCCACACGACATCCATCTCTGTCCACATGGCATCCCTACCCATGTGCCACATGTCATCCATCTCTATGTCCCACATGGCATCTCATCCTAAAGATGTACCAAGTGGCATCCCATTAATCCATCTCTGTCCCACATGGCATCCCTCGCCATGTCCCACACTCCTATGTTCCACATGGCATCCATCCCTATGTCCCACATTGCATCCATCTCTATGTCCCACATGGCATGTCACAAAGCTATCCTGTGGTAGAATTAACACAGAGAAAGCATTGGTTTACATATGATCAGACCGTACCGCACTGATTGTTATTAACACTTGACCTAACCCCACAATCAGTTCCAGGCATGCACATTCGTAGCCATGGACTGGCTTATAGAACTATCATAACAAGTATCTATAACTGTCATAACAAATATTTATATCATTCATAACAAGTATCTATATCATTCATAAGAAGTATCTCTATAATTCATAACAAGTATCTATATCATTCATAAGAAGTATCCATATCATTCATAACAAGTATCTACATCATTCATAACACTTATCTATATCATTCATAACAAGTATCTTTATCATTCATAACGTATCTATAGCATTCATAACAAGTATCTACATCATTCATAACAAGTATATATATCATTGCTAACAAGTATCTATCATTTATAACAAATATCTCTAGCATTCATAGCAAGTATCTCTAGCATTTATAACAAGTATTTGTGGCATTCATAACAAGTATCTCTAGCATTTTCAATAAGTATCTCTAGCATTCATAACAAGTATCAAGTATCATTAGCAATATCTTATAAGTAGTCATAACATGTTGGAAACATAAATATAGGTATTAGCAAATGTTAGACATAATCATAAAAAATATATAAAGTATTTGTGATAATTATATAATAAGAATTTTTTACCTGGATCTATTTAAAGGAACATAAAGTGATGAGTGAAAATAAAGGTGTTGCTGGTTTTAGGTGTTTAGATAAGACTCTTGTACCAACAAACTTGAGATACAGCTAGGTGAAAAGTTTGATTCCTCACTAGAAAATGTTTCTTTACCCTATTTTCCTTTTTAATTAAAGGTATGTATTAGGTAGGAAGCAAAACTTGAGCTTAGATACTTTGAAATAAAAAAAGCAGGCAAACAGCAAAGTAGTCTCATCAAAATCAAAACTTGACCATATTACAGCATTTAAAAACTTAAATACCTGATTAGCGTAAATTGTGCAATATTTTGTGACTTCAAAACAGGGACAACTAGAAAAATGTTCTTCGGTCCAAGATAAAGAATTCTATCCTCTTGTTAAATTTGAATTTCTTATATTACAGTGTTTGAATAAAAAGTACAACTGCCTGAAGGATAAATACCTTCTGGACTTGCTGAAGAAACAGATGGGCGATGCAGTGTGGGTGACCCTGACAGAGCAGCAACGGCAGCAGAGACTGATCAAACTGAAGATTGAGGAACAACGACTGAGGAAGGAAGGTTTGCATCACCTAACATTTATTTTTGGCTATGACAGACATGGTTGCATATTGTAATGGGTTTGAATATCAGAAGTGACTGCAAGTTAGTTTTCTTTGTTTGTCTCTCTGTACATCACTTTGTACATTTCATTCTTTCAGTGGCACAACCAGAATTCTGGGGGCCTGTGGGAACTTAAGAACTTGGGCCCCATAAAAACATGTCTTAATGTCATTGCTTGGGTTTATGGAGCACAGTGGCCTAGTGGTTAAGGCGTCGGGCTCTGGTGTGGAAGGTACTGGGCTCGATTCCCGGCCAGGCCAGTGTGTTGTGTCCTTGAGCAAGACACTTTATCTTCATTGCTTTAGTCCACCCAGCTGTAATGGGTACCTGTGAGGGCAGTGACAGTTCTATGTGTTTGGAGCCCGGCACCTGTATATGGCTGCTGATAAAACGGGCTTGTGACTCCCCAGGGAGTGAGAAAGTTTTCAGGAGAGTTAAGGCCCAGTGACCAGGGTAATAATTGTAAAGCGCTTTGATAAAGTCTATGACAGTTTAAAAGAGCTATATAAGCACTACGATTATTATTATTATTATTATTATCCACCCTATCAGTGGTGCTTAACTAGAGTCCGAGGGGTAATTAGCACTCAGGGACCCATATAAAAACATGTCACAGTGTCATTGCTCAGGGCCCTCTAAATCTCGGAAGTTAGAAAGGAGCTGAAGAGATGAATTATTTACAATTCCCTAACCTTGCATTTCTGTCTTTCAGATCAGTTGTTTCAAATGTGCGCCCTCCCCCTCTTCCCCTACATACACACACACACACTTGATATACTGCTCCGAGGCCCATATTGGTGACTGGAAAATGCCACACGACAATGTATGCATAGGAAGTGTATGTTTATAATAATATTGAATAAATAAGCTTTACCAAACTAATTAAGCTGATTGAAAGTGAAAACATAGATATAATAACCAAATTAAGCAGGAAAACTATTTATTCTCATAGCTAAAATCATAAATGATTTCTGCTCTACTAGGAGAAATTTCAGTCTCAAGATATTGCAAAGGACAGCTTTTTCAGGTTACTTTTATGTGGCCTTTGCCATAAAGAATGTCATATCCTGGATAAATGGCATGTAGTGAAGGTTATAAAATCATATGGAGCTAGAAATATTCTGCACGGATTCTATATGACAGCACATTTTTCATCTGCAGAAATATTTTGCACGTTTATGACATTTTTCCGGAGAAAAAATATGGAGAGATTGCATTACATTAAGCGTGAATGTCAAAAACTTATGGTATTTTGAACCACTCTTACAAAATGACAATTTAAGAGCACTATGCTGAAGATATCTCATTTTCTTAATGTAAAGTGCGCACAGGAAGTGAATGTTGATCAAAAGAAAAAATTTAAGTTAATTTAAATTTAAGTTAACTAAGCTGGTAACTGAAAGTAAAAATGTGAATAATAACCCATTTAACTGAGAAAACCATTTACTTAGAGCTATACATGCCAAAAAGTTTCTTTTTAAGCCTACCTGCACTCAACACCTGAGTTAATTCTGAAAAATCAGGTATGACAATTGCCAACCCGACTTCCTGTTCATTGTATTGTGTTTCCACTCTAAACAATGATTGTTTATCTGCCATTCCCATGCATACCACAGCCAAGTAGCCCAAGATTATTTAAGTGTGTATAAGATTACAGAGAGCCAGTGCTGAATGTTCAAGGCACTTTTGTGATTGAAATCACTCATCCATGTTAGGTGTCTTAGTGGCAGAAATTTGTTTCCGAATTGGTGATAAAATAGCTGCGTACCATATGCCTGAGGTGATGTGTGCTTTAACTGTGAATGATGACCGTTTCTCCTAAGAAAAGATATTGCTTCATGTAATCATAAGCAGACTGAATGACTTATGCTCTACAAGGAGAAATAACAATTTTGCAGATTTCCGTTTTACTTTCTCTAGTTGTCAGATATTGACATGCCCAGTAATATGTTACTACATAAACTTTCAATACTCTTTGCATCAAAGGAGAGCAAAACTAAGACAACTTTACACAACTTTTCTCGACCAGAATGACCACCGTCCATTGCCCATCTATGCCTTAACAAATGTAGTTGTATCCATGTCAATGGAATTCAGTGACTTATGTACTCTATTCCTATTGTTTACCATGGCTCCTGCATACCTAATTACATAACATATCCTATACATGTGGACTGAACCTTTATACACCAAGAAAGTTTAAAGAGTAAACAACTTTCTGATGAATATATCAAAATTGAATTTGTTATGCTGTCCTAAATCAACCTGTTGTGGCCAGTGGCATTGATATGGGGGAGGGGATTTGGCCCCCCATGAGATTGCTTTGCCCCCCCCCCCTACTTCCTCTCAAAAGATTTGTTAAGTGACATGTTTTGTCTAATTTGTAGGCTTCTGCCACCCCCACCCTGAGACAAAACTGCCCCTCTCTTGCCCCCTCTCCTCATCAAAATCCTGGCACTGCCATGCACTGGTTGTGCTGTGTGTATGGAACTCATTTAATATCAAAATGAATTTGGTAATTTGAATATTCATAATAATTGTTGAATAATTGTTTTCTTCATGAATTTTCGCAGGTAAATTTGATGAACTGTCCAAACTCCTTGGTGAACATGCCAACACTGACATCAGACTGCAAAAGCTGATGGGAGAAAATAAATCTGAGTACAAAGCCAAGCTGAAGAGAAAACTAGAGGAGAGGCAACGAAGACAAAAGCTCGGTAATTAAGAAGTATTAATTTAGTAACCATTTTTTCTCTTGATATTTAATTTGGTATTATATGGGTTTTAGTGTTTGATTAGAGACCTATGGACATGCAGCAATTTCTATATGATTAAAAGATTGTTGAAATATTAGCAGATCAGTTTTGAAACTTTAAAAAATCTATTTTAGTTTTTGAGTTGTGGATGATCAAATTTTCATCAATCTTAAGTTTATGTTAAGCTTGTGATGTATTACTGGGTGGACAGTTGAATCTTAAGTAAATTCTCTAAAATTTCATGAAGCAATACCTTTTTTTGGAGAAATGGTCCATCAATTATTCACAGTTATTGCACACATCGCTTCAGGCACAACTATTTTTATCACCAGTTTGCAAACAAATTTCTCCCACTAAGATACTTAACACAGATGAGTGATTTCAATCACAAAAGGGCCCTAATTACTCTTCACTGGTTTCTGTAATCTTGAACACACAAATAACCTTGGACTACTTGCCTGTTGCATGGGGTTGGCAGATAAACAATCATTGTTTGGAATGGAAACACAATACATTAAACAGGAAGTTTGGTTGGTAATTGCCATACCTGAGTTTTCAGGATTAACTCAGGTGCCGGGTGCAAGTAGGCTTAAAGAGAAACTTTTTGGCATGTTTTCCAAATTTCAGTCACTGAAAATGCCTTTGGAAAGACTATTCCTTGTCAAATTTGATTGGGGCATGGTAAAAAACTCAAAACATTTTGGACATAATTTGCAGCACTATTTGAAAGATATGATAGACATTTATGAACAAAGGATTTCCAAAATAAAGTTCCTTGGTCATACTGTAGTACATTGTTGATTTGTCTAAAACCAATTGCATATTGATGACTGAGATTTTAAATGCTGTAAAATGGTGAATGTTTAACCCTTACCCTACCATGCGATGATAATATCACTGTTTTCAAACCATCTTTTTCTCAAAATAATATCAGGACCTTCCCAAAGTTCTGTATGAGTATTATCATTTAAAAGTACTCAAAAATTTTTTTCACAAAATGCATCTTTTTCATTGGAGTTATAATACAGATTTTTGAGAAAAAGTAACTTGAAAATGGGTAAAACTCTAAAATTGGTTAAAAATGTTGTATTTGTTTTTGGAACTGACCAAGCTTCAAGATCATATTTGTGCTTCAAAATCAAACACACAAGTCCTGAGACATGATAGTATTGATTTCTGGTTACAAATTTTATTATACCTATCAGCAGTCATTTTTTCTGGGAAAACTTTCTTCAAAATTTCATGAAGTTTTACCATTTTTGACACTATTTTGTCAAAAGTCATGTATCAAAACTGTACATTGCCCATGCTTTATTCAACCACCATTCGAAGCTGCTTGAAATTTCCTTTCATTTGATATATAAATAAAGTCATACCACTTCTATTTTGTCTCACAGCTACAAGAATTAAAATTCACCTTTGGGTAAAATAATAACTACATAGTGTAGTGGTTATCAATGCGTACTAGCACACTAGGTTCAGGCCTCCTGTGAGACTACCGCATTATAATTTTCTGCTGTGGTTTTCAGGGGTCATTTGGCTAAAATCGTTTGTAGTTTTTTCATCTTTCCCTTCTAGCTAAAAATCGTAGATTAGCATCATTGAAAAGGAAATTTGATAAAGAATGTAAATATGTAACACAAAACTCTGTTTTCAATATTCACAAGAAATTATACTTGTGCAAAGATTGACCGAATTTAGCCAAAAATTACTTAATTTGCACTTATTTCTCCAAATTTTTTAAGTTGCTTTCATTACTCAAAAGATCAATATCTTAGTTTCCATTAAAACCAATCTTGTAAAGAAAGAAAATGAATGGAAAGTTGTCAAAAATTAATATGAAGAAAAAAACTTACAAAAATTTGGCTGACATTTTTCAAACCCCTCGTAGAGTAAGGGTTAATCGATTTTGATGAAATATTTTGCTTCTATGATATAAAAGATTTAGCTTAAAGTAATTAAGCTAATATTGCCTTTACACTTGTAATGATGTTGTAGATATTAAAATGTCTGTAATTGTATATTTTGAGACATGCATCATAAAAATAATACTCGTTAAAGAGTCATTTCCAAAAGCTCTTTCAGCATCCGTTTAAAGGCTATCAACTTCTTTTTTCTTGGCCTTACTCTTCTTCTCTACAGGCCTTGTCACTGAAGGGGACGATGGACTCTCCGAAGATGAAGATGATGACAGCGAACCACAGGACCTTCTGGAGGGTCTTCAGAATCGGTTTGAGCAAGAACGGGATGCATTGCTGGCTCGGCTGAGAGGAGCGGAATCTCAGTACATGAGTGAGCGTGAGAGGCAAGCAGAGCTAGCAAGACTAAAACGAGAGCTCAGGAAGGCACAGAGGGAAGATGATTTCTCCTCAGCTGCTCTGGTTCTTGGACTAGCGGAGCGGAACCAGGCTGCCAAAGAGGAAAGGTAATAGAAATAAGAAACATATAATATTCATTTCAAACACCTAAATATCATTTTTTATTTTTCATTTTTAGAACTTAATTCAATATTTTTATCACATACTTAGTATAATATATGTAAATTACAAAGTCATCCATACAACACTGTGCTTTTCATGTAGCATAAGTCTCTGTCAGAGTGATAGAGGTGTGTTTATTTCTAAGACATGTGTTTATTTCTAAAAGATAAGTTTATTTCTTAAATATATGTATATTTTTTGTAATATTTTCTCATTAATACCTAATTACTGCTAAGCTCTCTGAACAATTCGTTTATTTCTATAAGATTTTGTTTATTTCTAAAATATTTGTTTATTTCTAAAAGATTTGTTTATTTTTAAAAGATGTGTTTATTCCTAACAGATTTATTTATTTCTAACAGAAGTGTTCATCTCTAAAAAAAAAGTAAAATTGTTTTTCCCTGTCTATTGAAATAATAGAATATCTCAATAGTATTTTTATAACCAATATATTGCTATTTCAATGTAGTTTGTAATTCAGAAAATTGCTTAGTAAACAATTTTAAGGTTTTGTTATTTTACTACTCTCATACTGGGTTGCTACATGGTTGGAAAAGTGTGGATTTCCAGCATTGCAGAAGTTTCTGTTTCAAAACAAAATATTTGACAAAAATCACATTAACAGATATTAAATCTTATGACCACAAAAAGTGAAATAATTTTGTTCACTATGAAAATGAAAATTTAGTCAAAATTATGTAGTCAGTTGCAACTATAGTAGCTTAATATTTTCTGATTGACACCACTGTTGAGCTCCAGGAGTTTTTACCAATATGACTAATTGCAGTGCACTTGCAATTTACTGTGTTTCTGTCTATTGTCAGTAGAAGTGCTGAATGGAGCTTTGTATTCTTTTATGGGGAGGAAAGATGGGAGGGGAATTCACCAAGAAATTGTGCATAACTTTAATGCCAATTTGAATGTCTTAGCAATATCCTTGAAAATGTCTTGGCATCATTTCTAAGAAGTGGAACCTATAGCACATTTCTCTTCTTCTCTAGAATTAACTGTTGTGTTGTTTGATGTGCCCACATTTACTCTGTCTTTAGAAAGTACGCACTTTAGAACTACACACTTAATAAAGTGCAAAGTTTTGCGAACTATTTTTTTTTCTCCTTCCTATCCCCTCTCCCTCTCCCCACCAGCTCTGTCCTAACTCTTGCACCTTGGATTTTAATACCCTCTTGGCACATTTGACTCCGACTGTCACGGTGCCGTTAAACATCAACGAACGAAACCATCTAAATCATCTAGAGATGTTTCAGCCCTATTGTGAGCTGAATAGGTTCATTTTAGGATTTAAATTTGTAAATGAAATGCCGAACAAGTCAACTTCAGGTACTTCTTTCTCTCTATTTCTACTCTATATACAAGTATGTACAGGCGTCATAGTTTACTGCTAGACAGCTACATGACACGAAGCGACTGACAACTGATAAGAACTGACCAGTACTGAGCTGAGAACTGACAATCTTGAACTGACCCAGTGTATAAAATACCTGCCCCTTTATATAAAGTAAAACTGAACTTATTTTTTATACTCAGGTATTGTTTGACTATCTCTTACTGTTGCCCATTTTAATTATATTCCCTGTCCCTCATTTCTTATCTTTCCTCTTTGTGCCTCTTTTCTAATGTTTCCCATTGTCCCTCACATATTTGTTGCTCATTTCTCTTGTAACTTCTTGTCCCTCATAGTCTTGCTTATGATGTACAACATCCCCCTGCTATCTCAAAGGTCATGAGCAAGAGAGAAAACATTAATTCCACTTGTCACAAGATACACATACATAGAACAGATGACCATCAAATACTAAGTCTAGACTGAGAAAAATGCTTCAAACTTACAAAAATACATCTGTATGAATCAGTTTTATGCATGAATTTGGGAATTAATTAAAGTACATATTTTGTTAATTAATCTCACATAGGAAAATTGCAGTTTTCCTACATTAAAGCACACCTTGCATCTTTTAAGGTTGAAGAAAGACAGAGGAAGACAGGAGGACTTGGCTCGTCAAAGACTGGAAGCAGCAAGACAGAAGAAGAGAAGCCTCAAAACCATACAAGAAACTGTTGATGAAACGGTCATCAACAATGGCAATAGAGGATCCATGCAGGTTTGTTATGCTCCTATCAAGGTGTATCGTAGATATGACTAAGAACAGCTTGAATTCAAGGAAAGGTTTGTCTGATTGGTCAGAGAAAAAAACTTTTTTTATTCTAAGTCTAAATGCTTTTAGAATGTTATAAAGAACTTAAGTATTTTCCATTCATTTTTTATCAAATTTTAAAGATTATTTGAAGTGTGCAAGATCTTGAAGTTATTCTCTATGAAATTTTCTTCAACTTCATGTATAGATATCTCTGGCACAATTTAACCATCATTTTGGAATGATGTTAAACCTCACCAACCATAAATAGCTGATGATTTCAGTAAGAGTGAAGGGTGTGGACAATCAATTTTCAAAAAGTCTTAGTTATATTCAGCTTCTCTGTTTTGAGGCATTTGACAGAAGAACAATATGTAATATGATATAATAATGATAATAATAATGTCTAACATTATAAGGCACTAATTATAACTTACTTCATAGTTGTCAGAAGCGTTGTACATGTTGTGCTCCTGTCAAATTCTCGGGCAGCAGCTCAAGATCAGCGCCATGAACTTGACTGGACTAGAACAGGAAGTGAAATGAATGCCGCATTTTCGTGCTTCTCTCTTCAAGTAGTGTTCAGAGAACCATGCAGGCAGGGGTGACTTTCCTGCCGTCGGGATTAATGTCCTAATCTGATGGACAGTAAGCGCCATCCAATCATTGGTCCACTTCTCCCAACGGATAAGGGGTAGGTGCTGCAGATGACATACTGCTGCACTTGATGTCTGGCGTATCTGTCTGCGTAGCTGTGGAAAAATCTCCTAGTTTTATCTCGTGAGACTTGATCCTGGAAACTACAGCATCTCAGTGCGCTCTACCAACTGAGCTACCTATCCCCTATATATGGCTTTATCTTTCAATTTGAGAGAGTTCCTATTTCTATGACATATTAATGTTTTGAATGTTTGTTCTGAAATGTAAAAGGAAAATGATCAGTATCAAAATGTTTTGAAGGCTGTTTTAATGATTGAAGTCCTCTTTGAAACAATTAAGTAAAGATTACCGTCAACCTTCCAAAGATGGAATTGTAATTTCAGAATTGTAGCTTAGTTGTTTGGTGCTTGCTTGAAATCTAAAATTGCATGTAACAAATTTATGTATTCAGTTAAAAGACTTCATGCTTGTCCCATTTATCTTGAAATTGTTTTTTCCCCATCCACCAGGATGCAGTAATAAAGGCTCTTGAACAAAAACATGCTCTCGAAAGAGAGACATTTATGATCTTCCTCCAACGAGAGTTTTCTGATGAGGAGAAGCTCGTCTCTGAGAACCTGTCAGGGGAACAACGATCGGAGAGGATGCAACAGATACGGCTGCAGATAGTTGGCTTGAAGTGGAGTAGGTTTTCTTTCACTAATTAACTTGTTTGACACAAACTTACTTGAACAGGTCATTAATTAGACACATATCATGTTGAAGAAAAGTGAAAATAATAAAACGGAAATCTGCTGTCAAAATTGAGTAAGTATTGACCTTAAGAAACTAGTGACGTGTAGAGGCAACTTGAGTTTTATTGCTTTAAAATTTATCATGGACCATTAATACGGCAAAAAATCTTATCAAAATTGGTTAAAAACTTACCATATTACGGCAATTTGGGGGGCTAATTGCGCAATAATTTGTGACATGCCAGATGAATGCATCTTCTATAGTTGACGTAAAATTTAAAGGTCCAACATCGGATTCCATTTAAGTATTTTTAAGCATTTGTTTATCTCTGTGGCAAGAGTTGATCAGCAATGAGGAAATGAAATTCATAACTGGCTTAAATTGAAGAACACATTTTAAAGAATTAGTTGTGTATTGAGCTGTGTTCATTTGATAACATCACAAAGTTTGCGGAATTCTAAAATCTTAAAACTTTGATTGACCATGCATAGAAAAAACTACACAAGCTTTTTAAAGATTTTAAGGGCATTTACTCAAAATTTAATGTTGGTTTACATATATGAAAAAATCTCAACATTTCACTGACCTTTATTAACATTTGTTTTCTTATTTTTCAATTTTCTGGCCCATTTCTTCAAGACAATACTCAAATTTATGTCTTCTCAGTTTACTCAACGAGCCAATGTACATTAGATTGAGTTTAGTATATGAAACCTGTTCCATAGCTATTGATTATCAAATGATTAAACAGAGCAATTTTGTAATTGTAATAATTAAAGGAAATTGCTCTGCTTTAGAAATTCATAACAACAATGCGAATAATCCGGCCATGCTTTCTCTTGACATCACAATCAGCTGCTTCCTACAGCGAGGCTTGAACCACACACAATGGGTAAAATTTTGATTAAATTGACACTACATATGTTATGAATGTGTGCATGATCGGTGATTGGTTAATAGAATACCAATAAGAAAAGTTAGTGTTTGAATTGAAATTGAATTTCTTGAGGCAAGCGATTTTCTTTAATAGTAACCTTTGTTGGACCATCCCGGAAATGCAACTGCGTTTCACTTAATTATAGTAGGACCGGTTAATAGTTACACTTGTTGTATCATGCCTGGAAATGACACTGTGCTTCACTCAATTTCAGTCTCACCGGTTAATAGTAACACTTGTTGTATCAAGCTTGCAAATGGCACTGGGCTTCACTTACTTTCAGTCTGACCAGTTAATAGTTACACTTGTTGTATCAAGCCTGGAAAGTGGACCTGTGCTTTATTCAATTTTAATCCAATAGGGTTTCTTCAATCAATCAGTCTTTAAGATTTGTTTTACTTACAAATTTTCAACTTTGTTTGGTCAGTTCAAACAGAAGAACGCAATGAGTTTGTTGTTGAGTCATCGCTCCTGAAGTTGGTATCTAAAAAGATCTATCTGTACAAGGAGGAGGAGTTTGAAGCCACCAAAGCAGATGTGATTGTGAGCATCATGGCAGATCTTCAGGAGCACCAAGACAAAGAGAGTGAGGCAGTAGTGAAGCAACTACCAGATAAGGTAAGAAGTAATAGCAGGACCCCGACACGGGGAAGGGGGGGCGTGGCCAACAAATAATAACTATTGGTTGAGGCAGTACTCGAAGGCAGTTATTGTCTGTGGGTTAGTAACCCCCATTACAAAAACACACAAACATGTCAACCTAAATATGTACATGAAAAATATAATAAAGACATATGATTGGCCATATGTCAAAACCAATATGCTATTTTCAACAACAACAAAAAACAAACATTTCAGATTTGTATGTTCTATATGGTAGGAAATAAGATAGAAAGTCTTTTGTGGTCTATATCAATTCAAAAAAGTGAAAAAGGGATTTCAGTTTTAAAAAGAACATCTCTTTTTAATAACGAAAATAATATTTTCAATTTCCTAGTTATGGCTGTTTAAAGGAATAGTCATGTGCATTTATATGATAGAGGACTATCAACGATAACCTACTGGGCCATTCCACAGTCTGTGAATTACGTGACGGACTGCGGAATGGCCCTAGCAGACCACTGGGGTCTCCCAGGGTCTGCTAGGGCCATTTCACAGTCTGTAAATTACTTGACTACTGCGTAGTTACTAATCAAGTCCTGTAACAAAAAGTATGATATCTTTGTATTGCATATTGCAGGACAACGCAGCTCTGGTCAAACTCCAGCAGGAATTCATTGAGGAAGCGAAATATGGAGTGAACAAGAATCTCACTCAGGTGGTCACCACTGCAGATGTTGTTCAGAAGACCGGAGATGAGGAGCTGGTAGAAGCCCTGGAGGAGAAGTATGATGCATTGAGGGATAAGATCCTAACAGAAGCTCTTATGAAGCAGGTAAAGACATTCAAGTTTGTGCTGTGTGTGCAGTAATTTCTCACTTCTCCCAACCAGCCGGGACTGTGGTGGTTTGGATAAATGAGGTATACATGAATTTAAGCTGGTTGTCTTGAACTGAATACATATGAGGGCAGAGCATGTTGTACAGTGCTCTCAAAATGAACACATAATATATTATAATGTATTACATGCACTGAGAAATGAACACATACTATATTATAATGTATTACATGCACTAAGAGATGTGCTTGGTAGAATTTTTCACTATTGGCCTCAGTACTGTCAGAGCCTTGCTTGTGTTGAAGAAATCCAGAATTTTGTAGTACATTCTGGGTTTCAGTGTTGGTTGAATGGTTCCAATTACCAAGGCGTTTGAGCGAATAAGTTTCGGGTAAGACGGGGATCAATGTATATATTCATGCAATTCATTAAAGTGATTTTGTGGCATGGAGATTTAAGTGTTAGACTATTTGAGACTTTCTAAAGATCGAATAAAAAACTAAGCAACTTTTTGTCAATTTTTCCAACCTTAAAAAATCAAATCAAAGTAACCAATGCTTTTAATTGAACTTATGAAACATGTCTGTAAGATGGCTTTACAATACCTTGCTTAGACTTACAAGATGTTAGCTTGTCATAGAATTACATCTTTTATTGATTACATATATCACATTTCTGCATTTCAGTTTCCAATGTTTCTAACAAATCTCCACTCTTATTCAAATTTTTGTGAAATTCAGAAATTCAATACAAATTTTGAATAAACAGCATACACTGAAAAAAAAAATGGATTTTTAGTTTATGAAAATGATAACCTCTTAACATTAACTCATAAATTAACTTTTAGTTTAATGAATATTAGACTCGGTCAGGTCAGGTCTAGGTTTTTCCACAGCTATGCAGAACACAGGTGGAAGCATTTTGTCTGCAGCTCCTTTTTATTCAGCTGTTGAAAGAAGCGACAATGCTTGAATGGTGCACACTGTCCTTTAGAGGGGCGTTAAACTGTCGGTCCCGACAGCAGGACAGTCACCTGGTCACGCCTGGTTCTCTGAACACTATTTGAGAAGAGAAGCATGAAAACGTGTTTATTTATTTACCGTCCTAGCGCAATCAAGCCCAAGTTCATGTGCTCTGATTCATTGGCAGCCAGAGAACTTGACTAGTGGCACTGTGGTCTCTATGGAATGGTGTGGTATAAAAGCCTATTGTATGTATGTATGTATGTATGTATGTAAGGGTGTATGTATGTATCTATGTATGTATGCGTGTATGCATGTATGTATGTATGTGTGTATGCATGTATGTATGTATGTATGGGTGTATGTATGTATGTATGTATTTAAATATGTTGCTGAAAATTCAGCATCTGAATCAGATTGAGGATTTTGCCAAGTAGAAGATTCAAATTTAAGAAAAGAGGTGAATTACAAGAACAGTACAGTATGAATCATTCATTGCATAAATGAATTAACAATAAATTAAGGAATATAATTTTTGAAATCTCTTCTTGTTTTCCTCCAAACTTAAATCTGCTGTATGATTGCATCTCTTAGGTTACCACATTTCATTGTAGAATCACTATATTTTCTATTATTTTGATATAATCTAACCTCTTTAGCACTATTTGACTTTACATCAATGATGAGTTTGGTTTCTTTCCTTTCAATCAGATGGGAGCTGGCGAGTGGGCTAAGTTGTCTGAGAAAGAAAGACAAGCACGACTCATGAAGCTGAAGATACAGGAGAGAAGGCTGCGTCAGGAGGGCAAGTATGATGAGGCAGCGGCACTCCTTGGAGATGCTGCAAAGTCACAAGCTGCTCTGGCAGTGTTGATGGGGCAGACCAAGAAGGAACAGGAGGCAAAGATGAGAGAGAGGATGGAGAGGAGACGTCAGCGACTTGCTCAAGGTGAGAGAATGACATCCCAGATCCCAGCACTCTCTGGGGTGTAGGTAACTTTTGAAAAGTGACCTCTTAGGGGACACTTCCCAAGTCATAAACATATGTCCCCCCAGTCTGTAGATAGAATAAGTGAGTCCAAAACTACACAGTAAAGTAAAAGGGGCACTTCATTTCTAGAAAGGGGCACTTTTCCAATAGGGGCACATGGGACTGCCAAAAGTCGACAGTTTCCTACTATTTGGTCAGTGATTAAGGGGCACTTCATTTCTAGAAAGGGGCACTTTTCCAGTGGGGACACATTTCCCCTGTACATGGGACTGCCAAAAGTCGACAGTTTCCTACTATTTGGTCAGTGATTAAGGGGCACTTCATTTCTGGAAAGGGGCACTTTATTTCTAGAAAGGGGCACTTTTCCAGTGGGGACACATTTCCCCTGTATATGGGACTGCCAAAAGTTGAAAATTTCCTACTATTTGGTCAGTGAGTAAGGGGCACTTTATTTTAAAAGGGGCACTTTTTAAATATATATTTAAAAAGTGTGCACACATTCTACCAGTTCTTGTACCTTTGACAGTTATTGAGGGGCACTTCTCATTTTCAAAAAATTTCAGAAAAGTGAGTGGGGATGTGCACATTCCTCCTGACACCGTGGTTCCTACACCTACGAGCACACTACAGTGGGTCTTTGTTGGTCAAAGGTTGACATATGTTGGGCTGGCATGCTAGCATTGGACCAATATTGGGTCAACGTAGCTAATGGTTGGGGGATATGCACATTGAGCCAACACTGGCCCAACATTCAAACAATGTGTTGTGACAACCTTCAACAACCATTTTCCTAATGGAGTGCCAATGTCAATTGCAACAATGCCTACGTTGGCCCAGTGTAATTCTATCTGGGGTGTGACTAATGACCAGGGTTTACATTAGCAGCGTGAATTGTGCAATCAGTTATCACAATCCCGCATAAAATTAGAAGCAATGTGAGATAGTTGTGCACAGCTACCGGGAGCTGCTGGCTAAGACAAGTGTTCAAATCCATGCTAAGCATTCAGTGATAATTAGGCTTCGAGATAACGATATGCATTTTAGCAATTAGAAATGAAATTTCTTTGAACCAAAGATACCTCAAATAAACCGTAAGCTTCTGTAATTTTCACGCGTGTCACACAATATTCTTTGCCAATTGCGCTGTCATTTTCGTAACAAAAGAATTTCAAGTGTTCAAACGCATTGGATTACAAATTTGTAACCAGTCAAAAAACTTCTGGGTTTAGCCTCATCTGGAAACTTCATTTCAATTCTGGAATGTTGTGCATTTGAAATAGTTTTGTTAAAAAGCATAAACACTTCAACCGGCCCTCAAACGGAGCACGGCCAGTCGAAGTAAAAGTTATCTATTTCTTTATTTCCCAAACCACAAAACTGTGATCTGTTTAACACTCCATACAAGCTGTTTAATAAACCATGTAATTGATTTCCACCCAACACAAAAGAATTGTTATTAAGGGGAGCAGCATGTCCCACGGAGTATGAAATGTCCTTTAAAGCAAAGTTAGTGTTATGGAATGATGTGTGTAATTTGTAGTTTGAAAATTGCAGTATAAGTTTTTAAGCAGTGTCTGTACTAAATGTGTGTGAGAAATGAGATGGCTATCACAAAATTATATCAGTTTCGTCACAGGGTAGCTACTAATAATAAGAATTCAGCCATGTACTATGATGGCTGTGTGCAGTTGAAGGTATGAGGGGGGTGGGTGAAGAAGGGGTATTTAAGGCATAGTTAAATAAGTATTAGGTATCGTGGCTTAAAAAACAATGTTTTTTGCAAAGATGTTTCTTATTTATTGCTCTAAAAAGCTTGGTTATGATAGCACAACATGTTGCTAAGTGTCAAGGGGTCTTATTTGGTATTATAACATGTTTTCCCTAATTTGTTGCGAAACTCGAGGTCAAAGGTCATGTTTAAATGTTTAAACGAACAAAAAATCTTGCCATTCATTCAGGTTGCTAAACATAAATGCACAGCCCTAATATTTATGCAATTTATGGAAATAAATATAATTTAGAAGAGTTTTACCTTCCAAGTACAAAAGAAAGTAAAAGATTATTGTTAGCGGTAAAATAATTCTTATAACTTGTGAAGTTATGAATGGATCCCTTATGTACTTAAATATATACAATGAAATGTGACCGAGGCCTCGATGTAGGTGGTGAAATTTGTAACTAATCTCTATTTATAGTCGTTTTCTGTAACTATGATATCCAGCACTGTATACAATTAATATATTAGTAATGAAAAGAAATTTATAAAGCTACTGAATTTGAATCATTTTTATAAATGAACATCTTACAGAGGCCAGGAGGTTACGCTTGTTGACAAATTGTGTTTGTAAACTTTTGCATTATCTGCCTTTATGTGGAAATTCCTTACCAAACTTCTGAAATCCCTACCAAAACATTTTTGAACAAGGGGATTTCCCTTCCAAAAATCCAAAGCTAGTGCAAACCCTGCTAATGATTTAACACTTCACTTAAATACTTTTGTAGGTGTCACCAGGAATATGAGATTTTTTAAGGATTTGTCAATAAACAATATCTTGGGGTATGTTAACCCAGGAGAAAATTCCAGTTGGGATTTGCCCAACTGGGAATTTTTGCGACCAGAATTTTGGAAAATCATAACTTGCATGAACTGGTCCAAGTTTGGGATATGTTTATTCCCATTGAGACCAATTCATCCCAGTTGGGAATTTGTTCAATCCAAGTTGAAAGCAGTATATTCCACTTGGGAATATTCAATCCAAGTTGGGACCAGTTCATCCCAGTTGGGAATCCCAACTGGCATCAACTGGATTTTCCTATGGGAATATTTTAATATCAGGTGAAAAGGAATCTGAAAGCTGATTAAATTTGCTTTGTCCCAGTGCTCCAACAGGGACCCGTAAACTGTCCTGATGTTGACACTGGCTGGGTCAAACTTATGTTGCAGCACAGTTCTTCAGGATTTTACACTTGAGGAGATTTCCTATTTGCCACTTACAACCCTGGTATTACTTCCAATCAAGCAACAGTAAATAATGTTAGCACTAGAACAATGCTACCGATGATGGTGTTGACGTAGTGATGACCATGTAGATCATTCTAGTGATGAACAAATTGATCATGATGATGATTATAAGGAGTGTACAGTTTGAAGATATATTTCTTCACAAAATGTTCATAATGTCTCTTTTCACACTGATTCCTCTAAATCCATCCAAGCCATTAGGCTTATAGAGCCGGTGCTTATCCCTGGTCTCAATGGTGCAAGCTGATGAGAGTACTGGACTTCCCTAGATGGGCGCCAGTCCATCACAGATTAACCCCTAGCAATGCTGGTACTCATTTTACGTCTGAGTGGACTTAAGCAAGTAGAGTAAAGTTTCTTGCTCAAGGATGCAATGCAGTGCTCATGATGAAAATCGCACCCAGTACCTTTCGAATACGAGCATGACTTCTCAACCACTGAGCCTCTGCACCTCTTTCATGCCTTACCAAAAAGGTTGTGTCACTTGTTCCAAGTCCACATGTGAAAATGTGTGGATAACACACATGAATGTTATCATGCATGTATTAAATGAAAAATTGTGTTAACACTTGTGCCTCACCCTGTTACATTTTCTGCATCACACATTTGGCAAGGTTATCCATTTACTCAAAGATCACATTTTATAAAACGTGTCATATATAAGTAAAAACCTGTGAATAAGAAATTTTGTTTCAATTTCACAAGTTTTTTAATGTAAAAAAAGTCTTTTTTTCCACACGTGTTTATGTGTGATTACAGAGCCAGCTTTTCACTACATTTGATTTATAAATGGTTGTATTATTGTTCAAGAATGTCTACCTACTGTGGTGTAGCGGTTATCATACATGTCTACAGACCACGAGGCCCTGGCTTCAAGCCTGGGTTGGGTAGACACGCCAGTGCACCGCAACTGGTTATCAAAGGTCGTGGACATTGACTTGGTTGTCAATGTTATGTCTGTCTGTACGTCGCACCTGTGTTCTCCCTGGTCATATTAAGCGTTTCGTGATAGCATTTGTACTATCATAACCGAATACGCAGGCGACAACCCGTCATTGTAATTGTGTGTTCACTCGTCGTCATTCAAGAATGAGCATGTGATGTTCAGGTCATGTTTTTTTAAACAAAAAATCTACAGACCTTGTGCTGCTCAAAAATTTTAAAAGAAGATTATATTATTTAAATGTTAAAGTTTGGAATAAAACATTAAACCTCCCAAATTGTTTTTCAGAAAATATGTAAATATTGGTTTCATTTTCCTTGGTTTTCATTTCAATTTTTTTTCTTAGGAATGTCAGAGGCAGAGGTGACAAAATTAGAAGAAGAAGAAATCAAACAGGAGGAAGAAGAAATGAAGAATCAGTCCAAGAATGTCCTGCAAGAGCTGGACAAGAGATTCAATCAAGTAAGACAATGAATCACATGTACCATGTTACCCTACCCCCATCCCCTGGTATGTCTGTAATGTGATGGGGTTTTGAACTACAAAATGCAGAGAGTGATTAAGAGTTCATCCAGATTTAAAGTACTGAACAAATGAGAAACATCTGGGAGAGAATTTTTTTTCTTCGAGAGATCATGCGCGATCTAATCTTGAGAGATGATGTGAGATCTAATCTTGAAAGATGATGTGAGATCTAATCTTGAGAGATGATGTGAGATCTAATCTTGAGAGATCATGCGAGATCAAATCTTGAGAGATCATGCCAGATCAAATCTTGAGAGATCATGCGAGATCTAATCTTGAGAGACGATGCGAGATCTAATCTTGAGAGATGATGTCAGATCTAATCTTGAGAGATGATGTGAGATCTAATCTTGAGAGATCATGCGAGATCAAATCTTGAGAGATCATGTGAGATCAAATCTTGAGAGATCATGCGAGATCAAATCTTGAGAGATCATGCGAGATCAAATCTTGAGAGATTATGCGAGATCAAATCATGAGAGATCATGCGAGATCAAATCATGAGAGATTGTTTGGGTGTTTTTTTTACAGTTCCTAAATATACTGCCATTTTAGATTATAAAGCTTATAATGTGTACATATGTTAGAGAAAAAATAAAATGAATTATTGGATTGACTTAAAATATTATCATCAAATCACGAACAGGCAAACTATTTTAAATAAAAAGGTTTCTTATGATTTTTTTTTTTTTTTAATTTGTCGTCATTTTAAACAGTTTATGATGGTTGTATTTTTGTTCTTACAATCATTAAAGGTTCTCAAAATTTTATCTGTTGCATTTTCTCGAGATGGTGGAAAAAAAATGTGCAACAAAATTATACACAGTTACTTTACCCCTGAACTTAGACAAAAACTGTTTTTACTTCCAATTTTTGTGGTAAAATCCCTTTCCTTCATTCAGGAAAAAGCTGAGCTGCTGGCCACCATCAATCAATCCAGCGAGAACGAGAAGAAGGAGGGAGTAGAACAGAAATTTGACAACCTCCGAGACCAGATCCTGGCTGATGCTCTCATCAAACAGGTCAGTTATTTGCTTTTAAATGAGCGTGATATCTGAGGGATTGTTATTCTGGAGTCTCTAGAATATTTAGATACTGTATAATTGCCCACTTTTTAAGCCAAAGTTTCTTCCTGATAAGCGCCTGTGCTTTGGGGTTGCGTGGAGTGTGCTATCCCAACTACACTACATATATGTCAACTGGTTATATACTAGCCCCATAATAACCAACACAAAAACATCATGAGCGTCACACCCAAAATAAGCAAAGAATGTAACAAAACTTGAGTATTTTGAGTTTTTATTAGAGCAGTGGTGCTTAATACGTCAAATACAGTACACTATTCTGTAATATGATGATTATGCATGATAACCTTTGACATGAATGTTCAAATCAACTATAATCAATTTTTAATTACTACTTAATTCATTCTTTAATCAATTCTGTTATTTCAAAATTCACATGAATTGGCCAGTTTTAAAATTATTTAAAAGAACTATTTGAATTTGATAATTTTATGATTCTCATTAACTTTAAAACAATCCGGCTAATGTTTTGTTGAGATGTCACCAACCCTTCATACAATAAACAAAACCTCTGACAGTTAAATGTAATTCTTTTGAATTTTATTTGAATTGTGCAACTGGTTAACACACGTACCCACACGTACCCAGTTTTTGTTGGTTTATGTAACGTGAGCGCTGCATTGTGTCCTTGAGCAAGACACTTTTCTTGCTTCAGTCCACTCGGCTGTAGATTGAGTACTAGCACTGCTGGGGATGGACTGGCATCCCGTCCATGGAGAGTCGAGTCATGTACTCTCATCCGTTTGTGCCATTGAAACCAGCATTAAGAATTTTTATCCCTTGGGGCCCCTCCAACTTAACACCCTCGGTTTTCTCAAAATCAGGGGTAATCCACACCTTCTAACCCAAGAGCCTCTTTACAGCTCAATTGCTAGCAATCAGCTATTGTTACACCATACACAACACAGGGGTAATCCACACCTTTTAACCTGATAGCCTCTTCACGCTTCACTTGCTAGCAACCAGCTACTGTAACACTGTACACAATAGGTCATTCATCTGGGGCTAAAACCACATGCCTGCTTTGCAGTGAATTGGAACAGATTAGTCCTTGGATGACTGTAAAAATAAATTATGCATTATTGTGCAATGCCCATGAATGATTGATGGACCATTTCTCCCAAGAGGGTTATTTCACCATGAGGGATAAGCACGGGCTCTATGAACCTATTGGCTGGGATAGATTTACCTTAGCTATGTAATGTCCACTTCTGTTCTTGCCATAGATGGGGGCTGGCGAGTGGGCCAGGCTCTCTGAAAGGGAGAGACAAGCCAGGATGATGAAGTTAAAGATGCAGGAGAGAAAACTAAGGCAGGAGGGCAAGTTTGACGAGGCAGCCGCTCTTCTTGGAGATGCCGCCAAGTCAGCTGCTGCTCTTGCCATCTTGAAGGAGGAGGCTCGGCGAGAGCAGGAGAGGCGGCTGAGGGAACGGATTGAGAGAAGGAAGCAGAGAATGGCTCAAGGTAAAAATATTGGACTTGATGCATACTAGAGGGCTCAAATATGAAAAATATTATTTGATACAAAACTTGATTGTTGCTGGTGGGGTGCCGTTAAACCCCATCAACCAACCAATCTTTGTTGATTTTTATTGAATTCAAAATATACTTTCAGCTCATGTTTATGATAGTATATTGATAATAGTGTCATTCACTGGACCATTTTGTTTGTTTTAACATATTTTCCAAAAACGGTCAGATTTGTTCTTATGTACAGTAGGAGGTACTTAGCACAGGTAATATGATCTTTTAAAGATTTTATTATTTGCAATCATGAAAAGTTCGGTTAGATTGATATAATGTTAACCTTTTACATTTGTAAGTGAATATACTTTATATAGATATTGTTTTTCAATATTCTTTGTGATTCCAGGCATGTCTGAAGATGAAGCTCAGAAATTAGAGGAAGCGGAAATGAAGAAAGATGAAGAAGAGCTCAAGAAGAGGCAGGAAAATGTACTTGAAGCGATCGAAAATCAGGAAAATGAGGTGAGATTTTCAGTTTTATGATATTTTGTATTCAAAAATTTGTAGGAAAATCAAAAGATTGATCTTTTTTATTTAACCATATGATTAGGAATATAAGGTTATCTTAAAGTGGTCAATTTGGCCCCACATTTGACAAAAGCTGATGGGATTTGATATTGCTAACTTAAAACGTATTCTATCAATTTAAACATTGTTTCTTCCTTTTTCATTAAAGATAAAGATCTATGTATACTACTTTTAACTTTGATTTTGACAAAAATGAAAATAACAAGAGAATTAAATAGATTAGTAATTGACCTCACTAAGTACGGAAATAGGTCACACCCACCATAGCAACGTGGTAACTAGGTGGGGCAAACAAACCTCAAATCAGCAATCATGCATGGCCAATGCATTGACATTTGAATGTTTATGTGGCCTGCTGCAAGTTTTGATCCATTTATGGCACTTTTCCGGATCTTTAGAATTTTAGCAAATGCAATAAACAAAATTCTGTTTGCTAACCATTTTGGGTAACAAGAATTGGATTTACAAAGCCCGCAGCGGGCACAGCACGGAAGCGCAGTTTTTGTTCACCATTTTGGCGTCACTCAGTCTGTGTGTGCAAAAATTTGTTTTGTGCAGTAAATAACATTGACTGCATGAGCGCGTGCTGCTAGCTAGCTGTACTGTACCAGTACCACGTAGGATTTGTGCCCTACTTAGTTACGCAGATTTTATTGCTAGGCAAATTCATATGGTGATTGGTTAAAAAAATCTGTCAATCATCTAACTCAGAGAGGTTAATTAGACCCTTGTACAATTGAGGAAAAGGAATAATGATGGTGATAGTTATAAAGAAGAACTTTATTCAAAATTTATGCAAATAAGAAAACAATAGCATGTGAATATGATTTTGTATAAATTTTGTATTTAATTTAAATTATATCCTAATAGCATAGAATATTAATATGCATTACCAATTTTATATTAATAGCATGGACATTAGGTATAATTCTCGTAAATACTCCCACTAGTGAGGTACTTTTAGCTTTTACCCATTCTGAAGGGTATGTTATGAAAGGGAGAGTTGATTTAAAAGGAGACTTTGCACTAAAGGAAACCGACATAGGAGGAAAAGCAACATAATGTACCGAACATAAATTGTAGATATGAGGGAGACTGTTAATGAAGATCAAAGTGAATGGAGATCAAAGGGAGGAAGGAACAGGGTAATCTCACCATTGGGTGATAATCTCAAGGATTATTTGCAAATTGAAGGGGTTATCCACCACTGAGAGATTATCACCCACATCTGGCGCATAGTTCTGTTTTGTACAACTAGTATGTTTTATTCTTGTGCAGGATAAAGAAGCTGTAGATGAGGAGGAAGAAAGAAAGGAGGTTGACGGCAATTATGACAACTTGAGAGACAAGTTGCTTGCAGAGGCACTCATGAAACAGGTGAGTAGGAACTCATATAATTCTTATGGCAAGCAACAAGAAGGACAAAAGGGGGGAAGGGAAAATATGACTTATGATTTGTTTTTTAAGTGGAAAAAAAGTGTGAAAAAGTAGTGGGAAAAGGAAAACAAAGATGAGACAATATGTTATATAAGAAGAAGGGACAGCCCCTCCCTGCCGGACAGTCTGTGCCCTATTTTGCATGAAATCAAGCAAAGAATATATAACAAGGAGATATGTTAAATTTCCCTTTCTTTAAGTACTTCTGTCCCTTTGAGAAAAATCTTATGGGTCTGAGGAGGAGACAAAGAAGATAGAAACATGAGAACAGCTAGACGTTTGGAACAGTAGTATGGAATGTGGGAGGGGGTGAAGGTGGAACTATGTGAAGGTATGGAGAGTTGAATTAACAGGGGGAACGTGGGAGTTTTAGCTAAAAGAGAAAAGAAGGAAAAGCAAGACAATATTCTGAACAAAAATTAAAGGTGTGAGGATCAAAGGGGAGAAGTTGAGGGAGAGGAGAAAGAGAATAGATGGGTTGAAAGTTGAAGTTTCCGACAGATAAGAATGAAAAGTAGAAACAGATGAGGATTAAAGGAGCACGTCATGCACATGGTTGAAGAGCGAAGGACGTTTATTTTACACTTTTGTGTAATTTTTCACTAGAGGTTATCACAACTTGCACCCGATCATTGGTAGTAACATAGCCACAGATGTACACAGCGATTTATTTGAAAGTTTAATTGCCACTAAGAACTAGAAGCAGGGAATACTTAACAACACGAAAAGCAAAGTTGACTTTGAATATCCTTTTCAGATAGTTTTTCACTGACATAACATGCAAGAAAAGTATTTGATTCTATCTAGGGACCCCAGAATAATATGTCCTCTCTTTTCAGCCAAGTGCTCCTTTAAGTTGGCTTCTGATCCATTTAATTCCCCTCCTTTTTTTTCAGATGGGTGCAGGAGACTGGGCCAAACTTTCAGAAAGGGAGCGACAAGCCAAGATGATGCAGCTCAGATTGAAAGAGAGGAAGATGAGACAAGAAGGAAAAGTAGATGAAGCGGCAGCTTTGCTGGGAGAAGCATTCAAATCACAAGCCGCTGTGAGTCTGCTTAAAGAGCAAGCAAGACGGGACCAAGAGAGACGGTTGAGGGAAAGGCTTGAGAAGAGAAAGCAGAGGATTGCGCAAGGTTTGTGTTATGATTTATTCCTTTATTTATTTCTTTTAGTACTTAACACCAATGAAGGAATTATGTGTATGAGTTTATTATCATATCAAATTATTGTGCCAAATCAAGAAAAAGTATTTTTGATAAAATGAAATGGTTCAACTTCAAAAAATCTGAAACATTTAATTGTAAAATAGGAAGAGTGTTTAGGAGAATGATCATTATACTCTTCCCTCTCTTTGCTCTCCCCCTCACTCCTTCTGAAAAGATAAGAAGTGATAATAAAAAAATAATCTATTTTTATTGTTTTTCTGTAGTTTAACTCCTATTTCAAAAATACTGATGGAAGAAAGTATGGGTTAATGGGATGATGCATTGTTAAGTTCGGAAAGTTTGCTTACAGTATTAAAAGCCTGTCATGTTTTAGTTTTTGCTTTCTAAACTGTGGCGTTACTTACACGTAAAAAGCAGTCTGAAAATTTTGCTGACATTTTATGTGGTGAAATTTTGTACTAAAAAAGTTAAATAAATCCATACTCTAGCCACTATGGGGCTTATCCTCGGTTTCCTTGGTGTAAGCAGATGAGAGCACACGACTTCCCCGGCAGTGCTGGCACTCATTACAGCTGGGTGGACTGAAGCAAGTATGCGTCTTGCACAATGAAGCAAGTAAAGCATCTTGCACAAAAGCAAGTAAAGCGTCTCGCACAATGAAGCAAGTAAAGCGTCTTGCACAATGAAGCAAGTAGAGTGTCTTGCACAATGAAGCAAGTATTAATGTCTTGCACAATGCAGTGCTCAGGACGGGAATTGAACCCAGCACCTTTTTGCATATGAGCATGACTGCAGAACCACTGAGCCACTGCATCTCAACTTTCGATGAGAGTTTTTTTGTCATTTCCTTTTCGTTTTTGTTTTTCAAGGAATGTCAGAGCAAGAGATGGAGAATCTTGAGAAGGAAGATTTGAAAAAAGAGGAAGAAGAAAAAGCACAAGAAACCACCAATGCTTTGGTGGTTATTGAAAAGCTCAGAAGTCAGGTATTAATTTATTTCATTTATTTATTGATACTAGGCATTTAATTGGCCGTTGACACAAATACATGATATGATGTATGTTATGATTAATGATGTATGATATGATTTATGATGTTTATTAAGTGATGTCCCTTGACATAACTGACTGAAGCACTGAATTTACATGCTGTGTAAATGCTGTTACTACAATTGATCAAATTATCGTTCTGTGTTAAAAACCACAACCATTTATTTGATACCAACCCTGTCTGAACTTTCTGCTCCGCTGATTCAATGAAAGGATCTATTGTTAACCTGCTTTATCACACAAGTGCATTGTATATGCTTGCCTTATTAGTTCAGGATGGTGGAGCAGAAAGCTTTATTGAGCAACAATAGTTGGCTGTTTAAAGCATTTAGAGCTAAGTGATTTGTCTGGAGTGAGCATGCATGACTGCCTTTATTTGTAATTGATGCACTTTTTTTGTAGAACTAATGGCTTTAACTCCTCATGACCTTTGTGTAACCCCTTAATTATTATCCATTCTTTCTTCATTTTGAATTTTTGCCTGTGATATACGTTTGCATTTTTTTATTATTGATTATTGGGTAATGGTATGTGATGGCTGATTCATGATATGATTGATAGTTTTTATCAAAATGACACACCTTGACAAATGTCTCATGTTTTTTTAATGTGTAAAACACTGATTGCCATTGGGCTAATTATTGTATTCATGAAACATATTGTATTTTTCCACACAGGAAAAAGAATTCTCAGAAGAGGTGAAAGGTGAACTTGTGAAGGAAGTTGAAGACAGGTACGACTATTTGAAGGACAAACTGCTTGCAGAGCTTCTACTAAAACAGGTACAGATCAACTCATTACCGCAAAGACTATTACAAATTTTATGGAAAATGTTTGTTTACAAAGTATTTATTATTTGTTGAGGTAACGTGAAAATGTAAAAAAATCAGTTTCACAGAAATAATTTTTTTAGATATGATTAAGTGATCCTAATAAAAAATGTCTTTAATCATATCACTCATATATATATATATATATATATATATATATATATATATATATATATATATATATATATATATATATATATATATATATATATATATATATATATATATATATATATATATATATATATATATATATTTATATATATATATAGATATATATATATATATATATATATATATATATATATATGCATACATATATATATATATATATATATATATATATATATATATGTATATATATATATATATATAAATATATATATATATATATGTGCATAACTTTCACACAAAAATGCAAAACAATCATTAATTAAAATTACAGAAATATCAGTGAAATGTTCAAAGACATTTTGATTTTCAATTTTTTTTTGCAGAATAGTGACATTTTGATTGACACATGTGATAACTTGATTATTGAACAAAATTCCTCTTTATAATTTCAAAAGCTTCATGTTTCGTAAAGTTTTGATGTAAATGCTTGCTGTAAAAAGTCCCTTTAAAAAGTTGATATTTTAAGTGTAATGTTTTAATTTACAATTACCCACCTTAGAATAGGTCACACCCACCACATTCACTCCCACCTCCTTACTTGTTTCCCTGTACTCCTCTGCAACAATTGCCATTGCCCCCTCAGTCCACCATGTCCTACCCACCCCATGATTTTCCCTCGTCTCTGCAACAATTGCCATTGCCCCCTCACAGTCCACCACGTCCTCCTTGCCTACCCCTTGTACAACCTCCCCAGAGCTTCCCTCATCCTTCACAATTCAACTGCCGATCTCTTCCAGAAAACCCTCTGGATAAAATGATCTCCTTCCTGCATCGTGCCTCCCTCTGCAACCATATTTGTCCTCCTCTCCCACCCCCTCTACCTACTTTTATCCCTTTTTTGCACTTCCTCTCTCAATCCCAGCTTCCTGCCTAATAGTCCCTGTACTTCTCTCAGACTCCTAATTTTCTTTTCTTCCTACCTCTGGCATGATCTAACCTCTCAGGCACAATTTGACCCTCACTGTCATGGTGCCGTTAAGCCCTCATCAAAACAAACTTGGATGCAATTTTGATAATTCATTCTTGAGTTCAATGGAAATACATTTATTTATTGTAAGATGTTAAAGGGGTTTGATATCCATATACCATATTGATTCAAGGTTAATCTATAAATCATGGTGCATTAACATGGATTAACCATAGAATAACCCAGATTGAGGGTGTACAAGAAGAGGCCGAGTGCATCCACTGATGTCAGGTGACCCATGATGTCAGGTGACCCATGATGTCAGGTGACCCATGATTGTTTGTCCATGATAATGCACCATAGCTTAATCCTGTTCATTCATATGTCAAAGCTAAAAGTAATTTAATGGATATGGATGAAAAATAAATAAAATAACTAATTTATTTTATATTTAGATTAAATATTTCAGAATCACCAAATAGCACTGGTTTTACATTAACCAGCTGAAACCTTTGGACCAATCAAATTCTAGTATTCATACCTCATATATTACAAATTGTTTTATTCCAGCTTGGGGCGGCAGAGTGGGCATTGCTCTCAGAACGAGAAAGACAGAGACGTTTGATGCTCCTGAAGCTGAGGGAGCGGCAGCTAAGATTGGAAGGACGATACGATGAGGCGAATGCACTATTGGCAGCTCTTGCCAAGAACCAGGCAGCCCTGGAGCTCATGAAGGAGGCAGCACGGCTGGAGCATGAGAGGAGGCTGAGGGAGAGGTTGCTGAGAAAGAAGCAGAGAATATCGACAGGTAAGTCTTATTTTGGGAGCATCTTTTGAAAAAGATGATCACATTTGTGTTATCCTTTCTTGCACAAAATTATTAGCTCTACTACCTGTGAGTAGGCTACAAAAAGGAATTTAATGGATCAACTAGTCGGATGTAATTTTGATAATTTATTCTTGAGGATGTAAATTTTGATTAATATCCATTCATATTGATTCAAGGCCATTAACATGGATTCTGCATTGGGGATGTACAAGAAGAAGCCGGTTTGATTATTCTAGGTCAGAGCTAGGTTTGTTAGGTCACATCCGTGACATGATTTGTCTTAACCCAGGAGTGACTCTTCAGAGTCTAATCTTCACATTTTAGCATCAAGTCATATGAAACCAGACTTAAAAAGAAACAAAATAGTCAGTAAACTTCTTCAATATTTAATTCCTTCAAGGAGATTATCAAGTTTAAAATTTTATTTGGGTAGAAATGACTGGTGCAGAAATTTTGGAGAAGGATGGTATCCTCATACTCAATTCTTAACAGTTCTTAATGTATTTTGAATCAAATTAATTTAGTTTAATGATGTTGCATTGCAACTAGTCTGATTTCAGTCATTCCTACACAACTGAGGCAGAACTTTGAAGTTAAATATCTCCTAATCAGAACAAGATTTTTAATGTATTCTTCACCATTTTGTGTTTTTGAAGGTTTCTTTATATGAGATAAACTTGCTTGACTGATATAATTAACCCTTTAATTATACCATTAGCTTACTATAGACCTTTTCAAACCAAGTTTAGCCAGTACTTCAACCAATCAAATGCTGGGGTAACTTTTCCTTTGTTACCCTACCAATCAGGTGCAGGTTTGAGGAAAAAATATAATATGTGTGCGTATTTCCTTTATGTATAACGCATGTATGATACACGTGCCTTTGAAAACATTTTTCATACGCTCGGTCCCATACCGTGCGTGAATTGGCAGACGGCCAAGATTTCTCCAGTATTTTATTGGTCAATAAGATTCCTCCAGTATGCAATTGGTCCATTATGGACACATGAATCTCAGCCATATGACATTATTTAAATTAGTTCACGATTCAGATTTAAACAGGTCTATATGATTATTTTTCTCGTCCAACCTCTTTTTTAGGGATGTCTGAGGATGAGGCGGCTAAACTTGAAGAGGAGGAGAGGATGGAAGATGAACGGGAGATGACAGAGAAACCAGACACTCTGATGCTGGCCATTGACAGGTTGATGCATGAGGTAGGAAACAATCAACAGTATTTATTTGATGCTCCTTCTTCCCAAGGTAATGCATATTGAAATGCATAGTCTGTAAGTGAAAATTAGAAGGTCACATGACCAGCCATGATTTCCTGAAAGCAAGTTTCATGTAGGAGAAGCAGAGGGAAAAGATAATTGCAACTAGAAAGATCTTTCAAAATCTTTGTTAAAGTTTTGCACTATAAAATTTTAATGATTCGATTGTTTCATCTCAAAATCCTCATTGAGTGCGGGATTTTATTATAATTTGGGAATAAGCCATTGCAATTCACTCTCTGTTTGTGTACCACAAGTAACTTGTCATGTTTTGTCGTATGCTGTAATTTGAAAAAAAGATCTTTACGGAAAGATATTTATAACAGTTATGATTTCCACTTGAAATTGATAGTTTTGAATGAAAACCCTTTGTTTCTAATGATGCAGCTTTTTCTCATGATCCCATTTTAGGAAAAGAGTGAGTTGCTTGAGAAATATGGAAAGAGCCAGAAGGAACAGATAGAAAAGAAATACAATGATATACGGAATGAGCTGTTGGCTGAGGTGTTGATAGAACAGGTAAGCACAGGACATTAAAGAGTTCTACCATTTTTTTGCTCACAGGGAGAAAAATCAGACCCTTTGAAAAAAAAATTTCCATTCTTTTTTATACTTTCTTCCCAGTTGGGAGGTAAACTTGGGGATTTTTTTTTTTTAAATTGAATGAAAATTACTCAGCAAATGGTGAATCTCAGTAGATAAACAGGAAAGGGTGATGGAAAAATAATTTGCTAGAGCAGTTTTTCTGCTTGTGATTGAAAATATTGGGAGGTTCTTACCACTCCTGGAAATTTGGGGAATTCTTACCCCTCCCAACCCCCCTCCCCCATTCCTATCCTTTTCTAGAAGTGACCCTTCACTCCTGGTTTGAACATCGTATGTCAAATCATGATGCATTTTAGAGGTGAGCATTCTGATGTCCAGTTAATGCATATGAGGAGAATGACCTTTTTGCAGTGGTAAGATGGAGGATCTCTGTACTCCTCTGCAGATGCATATCCATGCATGTTGTGTATGTTTATCATCATACGAAGGAAACATTGTATTGTTTAGAAAGACATTTTTTGAGTGCCCACTTGCTCTATATACTTGAAACTTTGGAGCACATGAAGCAATATCTTTCCTTAGGAGAAATAGTCTGTCAATCATTCACAGTTAATGCACATTATTACCTCAGGCATTAAGATACACAGCTATTTTTACCACCAGTTTGAAAACAAACTTCTCCCACTAAGACACCTAACACAGATGAATGATTTCAATCACATAAGTTCCTTGATTATTCAGCTCTGGCTTTGTGTAATCTTATACACACAAAATAACCTTGGGCTACTTGGCTGTGGCGTGCATAATTGGCAAATAAACAGTCATTGTTTGGAGTGGAAATACAATACACTGAACAGGAAGTCGGGTTGGTAATTGTCATACCTGAGTTTTCAGGATTAACTCAGGTGTCAGTTGCGGGTAGGCGTAAAGAGAAACTTTTCAGCATGATTTTTGTTGTTATATATTACATTGTAGATTTTGTTATACTCTTGAGTAGGTGATTACATAATTTTTCAGCATGTTGATATAATGTTAGCCATATTTTATCCATATTTAAGATGAGCGAATCTGTCTGGACAAAGTTGAGTGCCGAAGAGAAGCAAGTACGGATAACGCAGCTAAGGCTAGAAGAGCATCGATTGAGGAGGGCTGGAAAATTTGTTGAGGCGTCTGTGATATTGGCGGCAGTAAACAAATCTCAGAAAGCTCTAGATGTTTTGATTGACGCTTCTAAAAAGAGGGAGGAAACTCGACTCAGAACTAGATTGGACTTGAGAAGGAAGAGAGAAATAGCAGGTTTGCTACATTTTTCTCTTTTGCAAAGTGTATGTATATTACGGTGTGAAATTATGGTAAATTATCAAAATGTAACATGTCCTGTGTGAAAAGAAGTTGTATGAAGAATGGTTTAAGGGTCTCAGGCTTCCAGAAGCAGATAAAGATTGATGGACACATTGCTACAACAACAGCAGCTAGAAAATCTTAATAATTATACTGATAATAGTACAGATAAAGATTCATTAAACACAAATTTATGTGAAATATTTCTGTGTTGTGAACGGAAAAAAGATTTTTTTGCAAATGCATTTGTATTGTTGCTCATGATATCTTTTAGTCACATTTGGTTTACATCTTTAAAGCTGTTCAGAATCCATCTAATCTCAATTCTAATTTTTGGTTATAAAGTTCTTTCAGTTGTGGTGTAGTTTTAGATATCATGAAGGATCAGGAGGGTACCACAAATACCACACTTGTTTATATCACAAGGTTGGCCTTCAGTACAGTCTTAAAGTAGTATTCTTTGCATAACAATTCGTGAGAGAATATGGAAAGAAATCGGACATATTTTACATAGAGATGTCACCAATAATTCAAGGGTAGCTCTGTCCTGGACACCAGATGGGCGGAGAATAAGAGGCAGGCCAAAAACAACTTGGAGGCAAATGGTAGAGATGGAGAGAGATGCTCAGATGGGGGAGCTGGAACCAAGTCAGTGAAGTGGCACAAGACAGGATGAGATGAATCTCTGTGCTGAAGGCCTCAATCTCCACTTGAGGAGAGGGAGCAGTGAGTGAGTATAATGGCAAATCTTCAACTGGTGAACTTCAGTTTGAATGAATTATGATATGTGCTTTTGATCCTTCAGGTATGAACGAGGAAGAAATCTTAAACCTGGAGGAGCAAGACAGCAAGAGGGAAGAAGAGGAGACGAGAGGCAGACCACAGAACCCTCTTGAAGCCATCGAACTGCTGTTAGATGAGGTAAAAGCACAACTTATAACCTCATTAAATATCACACCCCTATTAGATAAAATGCCAACTCTAAAACTAAATTCCCACCCCAAATTCTCTTTTTATGAGTTAAGATTCCACCTCATCACCTCATGAAAAAATGAACAAAAAATAAAATTAAAATAACCAAAACATGAATTAATTTAAAGAAGAAAACAACCCCAAGCAACCATCCCACTCCCACTCATCTTTAACTTTTTCATCTATTTTTACTTTCCCTTTGCATTATGTTACATATGATTTAGTTTATTTGAGTTTATTTAACCCCTCTGTATCCTCTTGAAGTCATTGAACTCAATTGAACCACTGTTAGATGAGGTAAGACCCAATCTCCTGACAGGCACAAATACTTTAATGTGGAAAAAAAGGGGAGGGGGGGCACTTACTCCGATTCTTTATATATAAATATATATGTACCCTTGTTATCTATTTTTTTGTTTGATATTGTTCATGGTGACACAGACCTTTGTAAGGAGGCACCTGCCATCTTGCTACCCCCTCCCCCCTCCCCATGCCCAATTGCTGACTATAGGTCTAACCTAGGGTAATGGATAGGAATAGAGATTGCAACTAAGTGTAACATCCAGTGGTTAAACCAGGGGCCTTTTAAACTTATCACACTGTTATTTTGATTTGGATCTGGTCTTCCCACCCTCTTATGCTATTTATTTTTTTACTTTTGAAATTTTAAATGATATAATATTAATTTTGATTATATATTGATTAATTTAATCAATATAATTTTAAATAATATTAAATATTTTTAAGTAAAATTTGATTCAGTTAGTAAAGTAATAATGTCTATTAGATGCTTAATATGCTAAAATATTTAATTAATATTCATAAATATCAAAATTCAATTAGTTTAATTTTGATAAATTTTAATCAATATTAATATTTTTAATGATTCAAGTAAATTTTACCTGATAAAGTAAGAATGCCACCTAGAACTGACTTGGTTGAAATGCTAAGAATAATGACATGCTACACAAAAAACACAATATATAGTAAATATTATAAGGTGTTGAAAGTCAATGCAAAGTTTTGTGTCCTTTTTATGGTCTTTATATTTTATGTTCTTTATTTATATTTTATGTTCTTTATATTATATTATATTTTATCTTTGTATTATATTTATTTTATGGTTTTTTATATTATATTTTATGTTCTTTATATTATATTATATTTTATGTTCTTTATATTATAATATATTTTATATTTATTTATTTTTATATTATATTTTATGTTCTTTATATTATAATATATTTTATGTTCTTTATATTATAATATATTTTATGGTCTTTATATTATAATATATTTTATGTTCTTTATATTATATTATATTTTATGTTCTTTATATAAGAAACTTACTTATGCTATTTTTATATTAGACAGCTTTATTGTTTTAATGTCTCACATCTCCAGGACAAAGCAGATGCTTTGAATAAGTTGAAGAAGCCATCGGATGAGGAGGTGATGCAAGACACACAGGAGAAATATGATGCTCTGAGGGATCAGATACTGACTGAGGCTTTGATGAAGCAGGTAATATGCTCATAAGAGTATGCAACAAGGGTGTGTTAAGGAGGGGGGAGGGGCGTGGGGATACATCCAGTGCTGAAAATTATTTATGTTTAATTGGGAAAGTCTTTAGGGAAAATAGGTTGACAACATAATTGCCAGTAGTTTTCCTTCTTTTATACCAATATTTGAGTCAGCCAACATCTTGCAAATAGAATAAAAGGAGATTTTATTTTGGAGAAATCCTGTGGGCATTTGTAAATTTGCTGAAAGAAATGTATAAAAGACACTCTATGAATCTCCAAGATTGGTGTAGGATATACAACACCTTAAAACAGGGCCACAATCCCTTGGGGACAAATGGGGATGTCCCCCACCCACCCACTTTTTGGAGGGATAACCAATAATACAAGTAAAGTACAAGTTTCTGATAAAATGTATTTTAAATGTTGACCTCTGTTGATGAGTGGGGTGAGGGGGGCTGCCCCTCTGCCACCAGTTTCCCCCACTTTTGGAGGAGAATAGCAGCCCTGTCTTGAACCTCTCTCTGACCTTTTTATTTATTTCACCCTTACTCTCCATGCGAATCCTTGTGCATAGATGACTTAGATTGTCAAAGTGCCTTCAATCCAGATAATCTACCAACCTCTAACGTTAACCTCAATAAATATCTATTTAAACATTTAGATGGGTGCTGGTGAGTGGGCCAAACTCTCAGAACAGGAGAGACAAAGTGAACTATTGAAGCTGAAGATGAGGGAGAAGAAACTAAGACAGGAGGGGAAATATGACGAGGCTGCTGCGCTGCTTGGAGATGCAGTCAAATCAGAGGCAGCAATGAGGATGCTGAGAGAGGATGCAAGGAGCATCCAGCAGAGACGGATCTTTGAGATGTTGGAGAAGAGGAGGCAGAGATTGGAAGCAGGTAAGAGGAAAAGTTTGAAGTCATATAAGATTTGAAGGATCGCATCAAGTCTGACGTATTTCATATTTCATTTGATAAACAATTGAAAAATTTACCAACTGCCAAAAACAGTAATTAAAAAGCTTAGTTCTATCTCAAGTTATTCACATTTAAAATTGACACATGGATGCTGCCATTTTCTCATTTCAAGTTGAAAATTTTGTCAATCATGTTTTTATTTACCCAGCACAGCAATGGACTATTATGTATTTCTTGATAATTTTTTATAAAGATGTTGTTTAACAAATGTTGTGACAAGAACTTTTAGCTGCTTGTTTTGGTAATATCTAATATACACAAAAGTTTCTTGAAAATGGCTGCTCCCATGGTGGACGAAGTAATGTTTTTAATAACTACAAAAAGAAAAGATGTTTTAGATTGCCTTTTGAGTTGTAAAACTTGGTCAGAAGATTTGTTATCTTTAATTCTATCACAGGGGCTGTTGAGTGTTCAAAATTATGGGGGCCAGGGGGAATAATTAGATCAGGTTGCATAATAACACATGTTCGTCTAAAATTATTGGGGGCTGATACCCCCAGTCCCCCCCCCCTCCTGGCTCTGCCACCCCTGTATTATATAAGGTATTGATTATGTCAGACCTTTTCATATCTAAGTAGGATAAGAACCATTTTAAGCCATCATTATTATTATGGTTGATATGTTTTTGCATATAGGGAATAAAAAGACTGGCTGAAGTGCTGTAGAAATCTTTAGTAGTATTGTATTATATATCTTAAATGGTTAACATAGATGGTTTAAACACATAAATACTTGGGTATCATGATTAGTGCTTGAAGCATACAAACTGGTATGTCTGGAATACTCATAGCACCACCCGGTGATGGACAGGATGGGGTGTTGCCCCTGAGCTGCTGTTCTCCTTGGGTATTTGACTTTAAGAATTGATGTTGAGGTATAGGTTGCTAAAAATTCAATTAGCTTTTCTTTCTATTCATGCAGACAAGTCTTTAAATCCTCATTAAGTGTAGTCTTCTGTATCTCATCGTAAGATTTGAATAGTTTTTGGAAGGGTCTGTAGCAATTTCTATATTGGTTGAAAGAGAATACAAATCCGACAAGATCAGATTGATCAGTCTTAGTTTTTGACTTATGGCTGATCAAAGTTTAATCAGTTTTTGAGTAATACAAAATTTGTGATTGTAACTGGGACAGATCAAAACCTTTATGTAATTCTTGCTGGGATGTCTCTTCCTGGTAGAATTGTATATGGTGAAGAATCAAAAACTTTTCGTCAGAATTTGCTGTACCACTTCAAAGAATTATGATAGACAGTTTAAAATGCAAAGGATTAACACCAACAAAATAGTTGCGTAAAATATGCAAATTGGTGCCTGATATTAAAAACACTGCAAACTGGTCGTAGTTCAACTGATTTTGATGAAGATGTTTGCTACTATGATGATTTGTAATCGGATTTTGGGCATTTAGCTCATGTTGTCTCTACACATCTTATACCTGTAAGTAAGTTTATGTCATTTTAAGCATGTCATCATCTGTACACATTTCTGATACTTTGTTTCAAGGCATGTCAGAGAGTGAAGTGGAGAAATTAGAAGGAGAGGAAAGAGAACAAGAAGAAGCAGAAAAGGAGAGGACCAGACCCAAAAATGTTTTGGAAGCTTTGGACCATAAGTTAGATGAGGTCAGATATAAACATGTGCTTCTTTTTCTTCAATTTGACCAGTTTTTTTCCTTCTGTAATGAGATTTGGTTTCAAACCAAATTGTCATAAACTGTAAAATGCCAAGTTAAGATTCATAAAATTGACTTAAGTGAGAAAGTTGCAGAATTTTCTTGAAATATCAGCAATTTCAAAAAATTTAAAACTTATTTTATTTTAATAGCAACATGTGCTGCTATTATTATGTGCTGCTATTATTATGTGCTGCTATTATTATGTGCTGTTATTATCATGTGCTGCTATTATTATGTGCTGCTATTATTATGTGCTGCTATTATTATGTGCTGCTAGCAATATATGCTGCTATTATTATGTGCTGCTAGCAATATGTGCTGCTATTATTATGTGCTGCTAGCAATATGTGCTGCTATTATTTTGTGCTGCTAGCAATATGTGCTGCTATTATTATGTGCTGCTAGCAATATGTGCTGCTATTATTATGTGCTGCTTGCAATATGTGCTGCTATTATTATGTGCTGCTAGCAATATGTGCTGCTATCATTATGTGTTGCTAGCAATATGTGCTGCTATTATTATGTGCTGCTAGTAATATGTGCTGCTATTATTATGTGCTGCTAGGTATTAATGATTTGTTGTTTGTAACAAGAGTAAACGCCATAAGGCTCTGTGCTGAAAATATTTCTACAAGAAAACTGCATCAATTACAGATAAAGGGAGTCACACACGCTCACTTTAGACGAATTACTTAGCTCTAATGCTTTAAACAACAAACTATTGTTTCTCAGCCAATTCAAGTAAGCTTTCTGCTCCACAATCCTGAACTAATTCATGGCAAGCCTAAACACTGCACTTATGCAATGAAGCAGGTTAGCAATGGATCCTTTCATTGAATCAGGGAAGCGGGAAGTTCAGACAGGGTTGGTATCAAATAAATGGTTGTGGTTTTTGACACAGGAAGATAAGCTTTCTGAAATTCGCCATACAGCGGATACTGTGATCAATTGTAATAACGGTTTTACACAACATGAATACACGATACTTTATAATACATGCAATATTATTTGTAGTAAAATGTTCATTGCAAAAAATGTCCTAAATACGGAAAGAGAGGCATGTCAGAGTTAGCCATCTTGAATACTTTGAATATTTATGATTGGTCATGTAATGTTGTGTAAGAAATGTAGTGTATCATCACTTTTGCACTCATCTCCTTCATTACTTCAATATTTTTGGATATTATTTTAATCATGATAAGATATATGTGGTGTAAATAATTGTTCCTTATTCTATTTCTACAGGAAAAGGCAGCATTAATGGCCTCTCTAAGCCGTCAAAATGAAAGGCTGGAAAATGAAAGGAAACGTCAGCTGGCGTTAACTAAACTTAGACGGGAGCAGAGGAAAGCCAGACATGAGGAGAACTTTGATGCAGCAGCTTTGGTTCTTGGCTTGGCTCAAAAGGGTGAAGATGCGTAAGTTCTTGTTCAAATATTTTCTTCTGGTTGTTATGACAACCAAATTTGTACTATTTTGCAATCTAGCTCAGTCAGATATTTTCATTCTTGCTCTTAAATACTCATTCTTAGCAAAATAGGATTGGAAAATAAATTTCATGAAGTGTTAACTGAGGAATCATACCAAGGAGTATCAGGAGGTTCCTCACCTACAGGCATGTGAGACTTGAGCTATTTAGATGATTTCAGCTATTTTGATGATTTCAGCTATTTTCCAAGCTAATCCCACCTATTTTCTGCACAATTGACAATACTTAGCTATTTTGATGAGAAAATTGATCAATTTCAACATGTGAGACTTCAGCTATTTAGATGATTGCAACTATTTTCCAAGCTAATTCCACCTATTTTCTGCACAATTGACAATACTTAGTTATTCTAATGAGAAAATTGATCAATTTCAGCATGTGAGACTTCAGCTATTTAGCTGATTGCAGCTATTTTCTAAGCTAATTTCACCTATTTTATGCATAGTTGACACTACTCAGCTATTTTGATAAGAAAATTGATAATTTTCACCACTTCTATAAATCATCACTCACATGTCTGACCATAATGCAGTGCCCTGCTTTAAAAATCATTCACTTTTCCTAAATTTCCTTTGTGCTGCTTCATCAGATTTTCTAATTAACTATCCCTATCTACTTATGGTGTCTTATGAAAACAATACTGCAGGTACAAGGTCTTCCTTATGAATTTTCGTTTCATTTTATTAAACAAACAATAAACAATTGTTTTTGTGTTTAAATAATGCACTGCTTATGACAAAAATTGTGCTATTGTGTTTTGGCACGATCAGAGGTGTAAGGGTTAATTAACTTGCTATTGCTGCAATGGTGACTGAATATGAGTCTGCAATCGTCAAAATTGACCAAGCATGTAATACCTCACCTCCCCATCTGAGCTGGGATGTTTCACGGTCGGGTTTATGCATCATTTATTCAGATAATACAAACATTTTGATTTTAGAATATAATGTCAGGCCTCCCGGTAAACCTTTAAAAACCTTTAAAACCTTTAAAAACCTTTATTGACAAATTGAACCTTTATTCCTTTCAAAATAACCTTTAAAACCTTTAAAATCCTTTATTTTCAAAGTTAAGTAAGGTAAATGATTCGAGTGCCAAGGATTTAGCTTCATTGGTAAGTATACACATCCATTTAATCGCATATCTGTTCTCAGCACACATTTAAAAAGTAGCAGGACCAAAATAAAATTTCCAACTTCACGTAAGTAATGGACTTTTGGTGCCACCAACTGCCTTTTGCCCCAGAATATGCTCATTGTATGAAAATTTATTCCATGAGTTAACCTTTATAAACCTTTTTATTTGAATCCAAAACCTTTAAAAACCTTTATTTCAACTTTTCCAACCTTTAAAAAAAGCTTTATTTTAAAAAAGAGTCACTGGGAGGCCTGTAATGTTGCTTTTTATTGTTTTGAGAAGTCATTCTGTATATAATTTTGTGCAATTAGAGTGCTTCTACATTTATTTGCCAACGTTCTCATGTGTAATTAACTACACGGCACATCTGTGTCTAATCTCTAATGTTTGGTCTATTTGCATTCTTGTATTTGTTTTTAGTCATGAAAGAGATCGGAAACGACAAGAACAACTCGCCAAAGAGAGGCTGGAACAAAGACGCAAGCAGAGAGCGGCTGCCAAAGATAAATCCCAGGGGACTGCTGTGGTGGCTGCAGTGCCCTCCCTCAAGATGAGAATGACAGTGGAGCCATGCAGGAAGTTGTTGTCATGGAGATGGAGATGAGGTTTGAAAGGGAGAGGTCACTTTTGATGGAGGTAATTGTGTACAAAAATATTCCATATAACACAGTTAACATGAAATGTTTTTCTTGTACAGTTGGAGAGTAAGCTTTTGCACATGTAGTTTTTTTCGGTATGTTTTTATACACCTTAAAAACACTTTGTGGGTCTACAACTATTTTACAAGTATCTATATAAATTTTTTCTTTAAATAAAGGAGATACCCCTAAGATACTGTCTGGTTATTTTCACTTGCCAGTTAAGTATATTTCACAAGATTGTGGTAGAGGTTTATCAAAGAAATCAATATGAAGTTTTCCATGGAACTTTTTTGACTACACTGCAAATTGGAAATTTTGCAATGATTTTGAATGATGAATTTACTATTAGGCTGGATTAAATAAGATTGGATTAGAAAGATACTTTGAGAATGCTCTTGCATTTTATGGCACATCATTATCTAATCAAACACTTCTATAATTGAAACAGTAAAATGGACATTGAGTCCCCTTAGTCAGGGTTTTTGCTTTTTTTGCTAAAGGAGCCCAACCAGCGGCATAACAATAAGGAGAGTAAATAGAGATTTGGGGCCTCCAAGCCATGACAATATGATACGATTGTTATGGGGCCCTGAATGGCAAATTCACCAAGGGTCCCCAGGGCTCTAGTTGCACCACTGAGCCCAACTGTTGATTATCCCATGCAAAGGGACAGTAATGATCATCCATGATCCCTTTAATGATCATCTCATCAACAGCTCATTCAAGGTGAAGAGGAGAGCGAGAGGAGAGACAGAGCCAAGGCCATGTCAGAGGAGACAAGACAGAAGAAGCTGTCGGAGCTCAGAGAGCAACGACAGCAATGGAGAGACAGTGGACCCACCAAGGAGGATGAGAAAGAACATGTAGATATACTGCAGGTAACATTCTTCATGTATTTGAAGTTAAATAGTTTAAATCTTTATCGGAATTAAATTTCAGTCACTCATGAATGCGAAGTGCAACTCCTATATAAGTATTTAGAGAGAAAAACGGAATTCCTAAAAATATACCGGATTCTGTTTCTACCATTTCAATTATTACATCAACCATTTTACATAATTATTACATCGACCATTTTACATATTTTTTGTAAATTTTGAGATGTGTTACAGAGCAACCTTGATATTTTCTTTCGTAAATCCTGTAAATGTTTATCATAATTCTTAATTAATGATTAATAATTCATACTTAATAAGTGGTGCAGCAAATTCTGAACAACAGTTTTTGAGTCTTTCAATCAAATTCTAGCAGGAATAAACTTTCTCATGATTTTCAGTGTCTAAGATTTAGGAAAGAAATTCAATGAGTTGCATAACAAAATTTGAGCCATTGGCAATTATCGTATATTTTCATGATTTAAAACTAATCAAATTGTTGAACCATAACTCCAAATCCAAAAATGCCTTTTTCATAATTCAAAAACCAATCTGCTTAGATTTTATTACTCTTCCAAGCAAAACAGAAATTGCTACATGTCCATAGACCTTTACAATCACTTGATCACTAAATCAATTGTGGTGTGTTTTGCAAGAGCTTCACAAAATATAATGCCACCATTTTTGTTTTATTTCCCAGAAAGCAACAGCTATTACGTTAGAGAGTAAACTTGATATCATAAGAGGCACAGAGATACAAAATGTGACGGAGGAAAATGTTCAGGTGTCCTTGTTGGCGGACTTACAGCAGAAACAGGATGAGGAGTCACAGTACCTCATGGAGGACCTGGGAACTAAGGTACATTGAAAGGAAGGAAGCCTTCATTTTTAACTAATAATGGATGAAAGGTTTACTATATAGGCATGTCTATGTTGTATGATAGAGGGCAAAAAAAAAAAGCAGCCAGGTCAAAAAAAAAAATTGTGATATTCTTGCTTTATTCAAAAGATATTGAATTTATAAAATATGTTAAAAGGAATACCTAAGTTTGTCATGTAGGGTGATTAATACCAGAATATTTGTTATGCAATGTTTTACTCCTATGGCAAAATAATTGCATATTTTGGCAATCAAAATACCTTTGTATTCCCCCTCCCGCCATTGTATCTTTATAGGTGTTCTGCCCCTTTCAATCAAACGTCTGAGATGGTTGAAATTATTCGTATAAAAACATGAATGGTTTTTTTCCTAACCTAACCCATATATAGCAGTGGTTTTATTATGGTTTTATGATTTTCCCACAACTCGATAGCCGAGCTCTTCCAAAAATTCCCTATGGATAAAATTATCTCCTTCCTTCATCATGCTTCCCTCTACAACCATATTTTGTCCTCCTCTCCCACCCTCTCTACTTTTGCCCCTTTTTTTACCCATGCACTTCCTCTCTCAATCCCAGCTTTCTGGCTTTTAGTTCCTGTGTTTCTCTCAATCTCCCCCCAATTTTCTTTTCTTTCTACCTCTGGAATTATCTAAACTCTCAGGCACAATTTGACCCTCACAGTTGTGGTGCCGTTAAACCCTCATCAAACAAATTATGATTTTATGTTGTAGTATTTTGTAGTTACTTGCAAGTTGTCAATAGATTAAGTAAACGTTATAATTGTTGTGTACTCCCTGCAGACCATCACAACCTTGAAACAGCTGAAGCAGGTGCAATTCCTTTCAAGGAGCAATGGCTGGAATGATAACGTAGCCGCTTCTGTGCTCAGAACCACCGCAGAGGATAAAATATCAATGAGCAACTTGTGAAGGCCCTGGAGGGCAAATATGATGCCCTCAAAGACAAATTAATTATTCAGGTTGGTTTACATATTTATGAGCTTCATGCATATTCAATAATACTGCTTTAAGTTTTGCTTTGTATAGTAATGTTTATAGTAATTTAATGTGTAAACTCTAAAATAAAGATCTAATGAACAGCTTGTAAAGGCTGTGGAAGGCAAATATGATGCCCTCAAAGACAAATTAATTATTCAGGTTAGTTTACATATTCATGAGCTCATAACACTTTTTTTTTTTTTTATTGGACTGAAGATTTTAGTCTTAAAATGGTCATTTTGCATTGGTATATATGTGAGGTTGATGTACAAGCAAAATTGTGTCATATTACAAGTTGCTCTTTTTGCCATTCTACAACAAGAAACCTAGTGATGATTCAACATGCAAGCCATTACCTGATCATACAAGGCACAGGAATAGCTGAGAATGAAGACATTGTATACAAACAAGGCCCTGAACAGCTAGTAATACTACCAGGTCAAAAAATATCCACGTCTTTGCCTCTATAAGACCTTGTAATATTATAAGAAAGAGGAACAGCTAAAACATAAGTCCTGAGCAGTAAGTAATAAGACCATGTCTAAAAGTAAGGTCCTGAACAGCTAGTAATATCACCAGGTCTGAAAGTAAGGCCCTAAACAGCTAGTAATATTACTAGCCTAAGGTCTGAAAATACCAACGTCTTTGCCTCTATAAGACCTTGTAATATTACGAGAAAGAGAAACAGCTAAAACATAAGCCCTGAGCAGCTAGTAATATTACTAGTCTTAGGTCTAAACAGCTAGCATTATTACTAGCCTGAGGTCTGAAATTACCCCCGTTTTTGCCTCTATAAAACCTTGTAACTTATTAGGAGATAGAGTAACAGCTAAAACATAAGCCCTGAACAGCTAGTAATATTACTAGCTTTATGTCTGAACAGTTAGTAATATTACTAGCCTTATGTCTGAACAGTTAGTAATGTTACTAACCTTATGTCTGAAAATACCCTTGTCTTTGCCTCTATAAGACCTTGTAATATTAGGAGATAGAGGAACAGCTAAAACATAAGTCCTGAGCAGTTGCTAATATTACTAGCCTTATGTCTGAACAGCTAGTAATATTACTAGCCTTATGTCTGAAGAGTTAGTAATATTGCTAGCCTGAGGTCTAAAAATACCCCGTCTTTGCCTCTATAAGACCTTGTAATATTAGGAGATAGAGGAACAGTTAAAACTAGTAATATTACTAGCCTTAGGTCTGAACAGCTAGTAATATTACTAGCTTTAGGTCTGAAAATACCCCAGTTTTTGCCTGTATGAAACATTGTAATATCACAAGATGGAGGAACAGCTAAAACATAAGGCAGGCGTAAATAGCTAGTAATTTTACTAGCCTTAAGTTTGAACAGGTAATATTACTAGCCTTAGCTATGAAAATGCCCCAGTCTTTGCTTGTATGAGACTTTGTAATGTTACAAGATAGAGGAACCGCTAAACATGACATGCATTTTCAGTAAATCTGTTTCTTTGTTAGAAATTGTATTGTAATTTAATACAATACAATACAATTTATTACAGTGTTTTAGGCCATCTGGCCTTTGTCACAAACATAAACGATAAATTAAGTGGTGCATGAATGGATTCTTACAACAAACAATATTACCCGTCTTAGAATTGGTCACACTCATCTCACCCACTCCCACCTCCTAATTGGCTCCCCCCAACCCCTCTGCAACAATTGCCATTGCACCCTCACAATCCATCACGTTCTCCTTGCTTGCCCCCTGTACAACCTTCCCAGAGCTTTCCTCGCTCCTTACAACTCAATTGCTGAGTTCTTCCAAAAAAATCCTCCAGATAAAATTATCTCCTTCCTTCATCATGCCTCCCTCTGCGACAATATTTAATTCTCCTTTTCCACCCCCTCTCTTATTTGTTTTTGTTTCAACCATGCACCTCCCCTCACGATCACAGCTTTCTGACCTTTTGTTCTTAAATTTCTCTCATTCTCCCCCTGTTTCCTTTACTTCCTACCTCTAGAATGATCTGACCTCTCAGGCACAATTTGACCTTAGTTGTCGTGGTGCCGTTAAGCCATCATCAAACAAACAAACAAACAAACAACAAACAATAATCAAAGAGAAAGAAACAAACGTCTTGCTTCCATTGTGTGTAAAATAAAGTGTGATAATTGCAAAAACAAGTATTTAGAACTAACTGATGATAAAATATTACATTTTGATCTAGTTGCGGGTTGAAGAAATATTTTGGAAGAAATTTACATCAGATTTTAGAAAGGAATGGACAAATTAAGAGAAAATGATATTCATCTCTAACCCCTTTTAAATTGCTAACCTGACAAAACCTCTGTTCATAAGTTATATTACAATAACGCCTTCGTTGTCTTAAATTTCAAGGTAAGCACATCTGATTTTGGAGACCAACTTTTCAAGTTTAAAAGCATTATTAAATAGTAGGAATGGCTGTAAAACTTTCTGTTTTAAATTGTACATAACAACGCAAAGAACTTTTAGAATTAATATCACTCAACCAGTTCTGTCTATCTATGTCACAAACTCGCTGCTTAAAATTTTTCATAAAAATGTGTAGTGATTCTTTCTCCCTGCCCTTCCCAAACATTACCAAACCCAGTTTCATACAAAATATTTTTAACACATAGTCCCCATGGTAGCACTCATTTGTTTGCCGATACTCTTTGTTCTACATAGCAATGAGTCTGATACCTGTCTTTATCAAAAATAAAATGTCTTAACCAGTATGTTATTTACTTTAGTATTGTTTAACTTTTAAAGGAAAAGTGACCCAGCTCTCCTAGAGCTAGAATATTTATGGCATTTGGTGGTAAACCTAATACAAATCTATGAAGCGAATTGTAAACTCTTATTGTACTTTCATGGGGAGTGATACCCATAACACTAAAATTTGGAGGATATAATTCACAGGTCAATCAATGGTTCTAGACAAAATTTTCTTAAAATTGAACGAAGCAACCTTAGACTTTGAACTTGTGATTTTGACCATACTCCTTTTGGCATAAAATTTAATCCCAAGTAATTATAGTTATTTACAGTCTCAATAATCTTGCCTTTGAAATAAAAACGTTCACTTCTTGTATGTGTCCATCCTTTCTAAAAAACCATTACCTTTGTTTTTCTAAATTTACAGTGTAATGTGTGAACAGTAAAAAATGGTCAGTGTTGTGGATGAATGTTTCATACTCATCTTTTAAACGTTGAGTTATTACTAATGGTATCGCCATGTTCAACAAAGTAATACATATCTCCAGCAAAGTAATACAGATGTTAGAGATGGATAAATATTTTTGATTGGTTCTTGTAACGTACTAATAAGAGAAAGAGAATTCTGCAGTGGTATTGGACATTTTTACATTACAAAGTTTGCAAAATTATGGATTTTTGCAAGGAAAGTAAAGGAAGTTTTTAAGTATATGAAAGCCCATTTTGTGTTCCAAACATTACAGTAAGTTACTCCAAATTATATAAGTCTCTTGATCCTTCATCTATGTCATTCTGTTTTACTTAGTGATCAATTGTAGTCACATGGTTATCAGACTATTTAAGTTTCATGTGTGAGTGCTGTGTGCTTCACATGATTTTCGTACTTTATTTTACCATGTTATCGGAAACAGATGATATCTATTCTTATTTCATATCCACATTTGAAGTAAAAAAGTAAGCATTCTGAAAAGTCTAAGAAAAAAAAAAATTGCTAAAAATTAGTAGGTGACTTTTTGGTTGAGATAAAAAATTTATTGAAAAATTGTGTAAACACACAGATGATATCTATTCTCTCATATCCACATCTGAATTGAAAAAGTAAGCATTCTGAAAAGTCGAAGAAAAAAAGATTTTTGCTTAAATTTTCTGGGTGACTTTTCGGTTAAGTTAAAAAATTTATTGAGGAATTGTATAAACACATGTTCGAACAATTTATTAATCTTGTCTTTAATCCTGAATCACTTTTTCTTGATCATTTCATCATTGCACAGACTCTGATTGCTCAGTTTGGAGCTGCAAAGTGGTCGTCCATGTCGGAGAAAGAGGTCCAAATGCAAGTGATGAAGATAAAACTACAAGAGAAACGTCTCAGACAGGAAGGCAAGATAGAGGAAGCAAACGTGCTGCTCACCAAAGGGGTTACAAACCAACAAGGTGAATGTAGTTAAAGACCTAAATTAAGTGGTTTGGAGAAATAAAATGCTATCAATGAAAAGTACTAGATGCAGAAAATGTTTTTCAATATTTGTTTACGTCTGCTCACCAAAGCATTACAAACCAACAAGCTGACAAAAGTTTACATGCACATGCAAATAATTATTATATGATTTTCAGAGCAAATTCCTTTTTTGCTCTTTTACTTCTTTTATGTCGCAATTCTTTTTAAGATGTTGTCTTGTATCGTCTTTGATTTGAGTTACTGCTGTGCTGATGAACAGCAGATTGATTTAAGGAACTTTGCAGTGATTTATCAAGTTGTTGAGTTCTATGGAATATCATAGCATTCAGAGTAATTTATTAGTGATTTTAGGAACCTTGAAGAAGTCTTAAGAACTTTGCAGTAGTGGATGTTCATGTAGAAGAAGCATAAAATATCAAAATCTGAATTACTGCTGTTAAAGCAATTAATAGGTCTTCATATTCAGTCACCTCACATTCTCCCACAGGATGAAAACACTGTAAAGGGGACTTTCCCTCCCCCCCCCCCCCTTCCCTATATCTGATAGTGACTTTGAACATCCTTCCTTCAATGTTTTACTAAAATCTCTCTTAGAACTGGCTGTGATGCTTGGGGACACAAACAGTCAAGAAAAGGAGAAGATGAGGAGGAAGATGGAGATCAAGGAGCAGATGAGAGCCCAGATGGAGGCCCAGGGGTTAACTGTCATCGAGGAGTCCCTG
>JAIGNY010000492.1:1177500-1235000 GCA_020152595.1 Chiridota heheva
AACATTGATTTATTTGGGCTATCAGAGCAGCATAGGCAAGAGAAGAGAGTTAATAATAAAATAGTGCTTTGACCCCAGATTAGTGAAGTTACCAAATGGGACTCGAAGAAATAATAAGGGAGGACTTTTGAAAAGTTTTTCTTTAATATGGATTTGTAAAAAAAAATATATATATATATGTTTTGTTCCATTTCACAAAGAATTGATAAGTCTTCTCATTCAACAAATCTACACATACATATTTTTAGTGTCATGAAAGATCAGGAACGACAGAAAGAACTCGCAAGAGAAAGATTAGCTGCAGCGAGAGCTAAACGGGCTCAACAAAAGCAGGCAGGGGATGACGAGCTACAGATGAGTGAAAGCCAGATGCTGGAGAGAATGAAGCAGGATGAGATTGAAAATCAACAGCTGGATGCTTCGCAAGCCAATGAAGGTATGTTGTGAATAAAACAGAATGTTGCTAGCTCCATGCGAATGTTTTTGGTGAGACATTCTTGTTAGAGGGGGCGTCTATAGAATCTTTATTAGAGATAAGAGAGCCTCACAGTCCCAAATCTTCTATGGCTGTCTAGGATTTTGGCAGCTGTCTTTTTTAAGAAGCACTAGAATCAAGCAAATTTTTCACACCATTAGCAATAAAACAATTTAGCTGTTAACTTGTTTAGGGGTTTTAGAATGAAAAGAAAGACATTTTTCTACCTATATCAAAACAAACAGTTTAGAACAATAGAATTCCTGGATGGTGCCTTGAGCATTCATTTGGCAATCAATCGTGACTTTTGCAAGCCTCTAAATCCCAAATCAACAATATTAGTTAAAAAAAATTGTTTAGGAGTATCAAATTGAAAACAAAGAAATATCTGTAGCAAATAAAGTGGTTCTTAACCTTGTTAATAAAAAAGGCAGTTCAGGACAATGGGATTACTGGACAGTGCCATGAGAATCACTTATGTATGCAAGAGGGATGAGATCATAAAAATGAGGATAGGGGTAGATCAGGGGTGAATTGGCACATATATATCTACCTGTCCAAGTGGAGTAACCACCGCCATAGATTACTAGTCTGAATGAACAGTTTTAGCATTAGTTATGGGGAAATCAAAACATCCGGCGCCTAACTTCAGCAACATAACAGTCAAGGACTGGTGGACCATACGGCCAGTCTGTCCCTGGGGTGGATTAGTAGCATGAAAACGAGGAGGAAAACCCATGTCTGTCTCTGATGGGTAATCCAGAGTAATGAGTGTACCACATAGTATTAATACAATTCATTGCAGTGATGCATGTAGATGCCAATAGCTACAAAGGCATTATGATACCTCTCTGTCTATAAATAGACATATCATTATTTATTCATAACTGTAGTTGTACATGTAGTAGCTTCCAGTCTCGTGTCACATGATATAATTTAAACCAATAATAGATGCACTATAGATCACTATGGAAAGTAGCACTTTTACGTGAAATTGTTCACAAAAGCAAAGGGTATGTGCATATATTTTGATGTGTGTTTTACATTTAGAGGAGAAGTTATTTGGTTTATAGCAAATATTGATGAGCTGCATAGCCTTAGATCCACACTGAGGTTTGAATTGATCTTAAAATGGCCTTATATCGCATTATATGATGGAATTCCTTTTAAATTTGTTTTAGACGAATTTCTTTTGGTTGTTTGGATTTTATTGTCTACTGTTAAACAACAAAGACTATTCATACGAAAGTAGGAGATGAATGCACATAAATATTCAAATATAGTTTGAGCCTCATGCTCTTTAAAAAGAAATTTCATTTATCATTAAAGCCTCATGCTCTTTAAATTGTGAAGAAATTTCATTTATCATTTTATCACTTTAAGGATTAGTTCAGGGGTCAAGCAAGGCTATCTTATATAAAAGAGGACTTTAAAAGAAACCAAACAGTGAACAAAGCATTCAAAAATCTTATTCCCTCAAGGAGATATCTAATTTTATAGTTGGGTATCATTTGTGTAAAAACGACTGAAATCAAGACTAGTTGTGATGTCATAGTTTCAGATCCTCAAAGTGTTTATGTATTCTATCATATTTTGTCCTGCGATTATGTGGCTTAAAAATCATGGGATATGTCAAAAAATTAGTAAAACTGAATCTGGGAAGGGTATTTATAATATACCACCTGAAGAAAGTTTAAGAAAAAACAAATTAAATAGTAAAAAAATATTTAACTTTCTTTAAAATACATTTAACAATTGTTAAAAATGTGAGGATGTAGACATCAACTTTCCATTGTAGACTTACTACACCAGTCATTTCTACACAGATTAAGGCAGAACTTTAAACTTAAAATATTCTTCACGGAATAAGATTTTTTTGAACGCTTTTTTCACCATTTTGATTCTTTTGAAGACTTCTTTTCATATAAGATGGACATTCTTGACCCTGAACTGATCCTTTAAGTACCTGTCAGATCTCCATTAAGTAACCTAGCTGTAGTTGAATAATCCATAGTGACATTATTTCACAAACTAATTCACAGTAGTTTTCACAATTCGATATAATCTTATAGAATTGATATGCATAATAGTAAACATTCACTGTATTACATGCATTCGTTGACTGAAATAGTAACTGTTGGTATGGAAGACGGTAAGTGGTTTGATAGTTTTGAAATTCTTTTTAACTGTTCATTCCTCCATGTATCATATTATTGACATTCATTTCCCATAGCACTTCATTTCCCATAGCACTTCATTTCCCATAGCACTGCATTTCCCATAGCTCCTTTTTCATTTCCTAGAAAGAATTTAAAAAAGTTTACTTCATTCCATCTATAAAAGGAATCTTTATTTGTTAATCATTTATGTGTTCCTAATTTCTTTCCTGTTTGTGGAAAGATTTTTTATCTTTCATATTGTAATACAGATTCTATCCAAAATTGTATGTTTGTATCTGTTAAATATCTGAGACTATTTAACCCCATTTTTTATTTCATTTTACATCAAATCTTAAAACAGCAGCATTCATAGTTTGTCCTTTGTGTCAGTTATGTCATGTATTTGTGAGAAATGTCAGGATGATTTTCACCTGATTCCTCCTCTACTTGTATGGTCCAACCACACTCCTTACAGTCATTTCATCAGTGTATGCAATGCTTTTCTTTCTTTCATAAACATTAAACATTTATTGATTTATTCTGCATATTATGAAAATATTTGATGTATTATTGTTGTTATTGAAGATGTATGACAAGTTTATTTTAAGATTTATTTAACAATGCTAGGTATGTAGCCAGAGGGCAGCTGAGGGAGCAGCAGCTACCACTCCCTCCCCTTCCCACCCCTAGCTTATGATTTTAGTTGTTGAAATCTGTGAATCATATAAAGAAATGACTGGAATCAGACTACAGAAGTGACATCATTGCCTCACATTTTTCAAAATTCATTGCTTATTTTGTTATTATTATTATTATTTTACAAACCTTTATGTTGCGCTTAATCTTACAAAAGCTCTAAGCGCATTACAAATTATATAAAATTGATAAAATTAACTCCAAAAAAATATATTTATTTACAAAATATAAGAATGCAAGCAAAAGCATACTGATTAAAAGTGAACCCTTAAATTGTAAAATAGCAAGTGAATATAAAAACCACTGCAGCAATAAAATAAAACTTAAAATTAGAATAAAGACTGCCTAAATAAAATACATGATAAAAGATAAAAGAATGATGTGAAAAGTAAAACACATGTCCCCAAAAAACAGGGATACAAAAAAATAAGCACAAGTAAGACAAAGATTATGAATCATGAGAAAGCTTTAAAAGATGGGGTTTCAAGAGAATGTTTAAAACCAAAAAAATTGTTGATATTGCGGATGTTGAGAGGAAATTACTCCAAAGGCGTGGAGCAGATCATTTTAAAACATCTATCACCAAACTTTTAAAAGAACAAAAGGACACAAGCAGGTTGGCAGAACTCAAGCAAAGCATACGATTAGGAATATATGGAGTAATAAGATCAGACAAATAAAAAGGGGCTCTACGATGCAGACAATGGAAAACATTCACTAAAATTTAAAAGACAAATGTGTTGATTCACTGACAACCAGAGTGCAGTTCACAGAATAAACTTTTTTGATATATTTGAGATATTTTGTGTACCATTGGGTTTTGTTTGTCAAAGCAGATGTAATGAGTTAACTGTGGTTTACATCTGTAGAAATTTGACAGAAAAATGGTTTTAAGCATTGAAAATATTGTTATTAGCTTTCAAATTTGATTCATTTTCAGTAACATATTTGAAGATGTGTGAGGAAAGGCTCTCAATTCCAACTGCCCAGACATGGCCAGTGATGTCATGCTTTAATCCACATACTATGCACTTTTGTATTGCATATGCACTGAAGCATGACATCACATGCCATGTCTGTGCATTGGAATTGAGAGCATTTCCTAGGAAAATGAGGATGTAATGTCACTCCAGCACAGTGAACATGGTTATCTTTAAAGTAAAATTATTTGTAGTGAACAGATTAAACCACTTTATGTTAACCTTTTTTGTTCTTTCAGCACTCAGTCATGTTGGCCATTTCCTATTGTTTCTGAAAAGAAATGATGTACCACTTAATTTTCCTTTTACTTAATAATTAAATTTTCACATTTTCTTTCATAGATTTACCTGCAGCAACTTATCAATTATATTAAACATGTATTCAATTGTTTAATCCATTTTTTCATTTTTGGGATTTTTTTATTTATTATTTATTTTTATTTATTTTTAGGAAGGGGAGGAGGGGGTTTATTGTTTCCTTTTTCAAAACTTTGCAAATTGTTCAAATTTAAACTGCTTTGGCTTTATTTCATTCACGCATGCTTTTGACTGAAACAGTCAACAATGTGGCTAAAGAAGGTGAGTGTATGATAAACATTTTGTATTCTTCAGTTTCTGCAATTTTTTTGTCTGATTACTGCACCGTTTTTGTTCACTTTCTTGAAAGATTTCTTGTCAGTCTCTTTGTGTTGTTGGTCGTCTAGCATTAATTTAGTACTTGAAAGAATTCACGCATTAAATCAGACCTCTTTCAACTTGGCATCAACCCGCCACTCTCAACACCTACTCCTGGCCCACTTTTCCGCCTTGGGCCACCCCCTTCCTTCTGTCCACCTTGACCTCTCCACTTATAACAAAACTTTTCTGCAAAAATAAATAGCATACTTTGGGTACCATAAGGAATTCTTAAATTTATCATAGATTTGCAGAAATTACTCAGAAAAAGGACAATCAGAAAGTGGAAAAATTAATAATGATTGTAATTAAGTAAAACTGGGAAACAAAATTACAAAGAAGAAAATACATTTCTTGCAGAAGTGGTATATAGTTCTTTCAATGTCACCAAGAAGATAGTGCGCCATTTTTCTGATCCAGCATTCCTTGAAAGAGTCTTCTGTAGTATGGGTGTTGGGTATTCTAACTTTGGTTTTATTTTGCGTCTTGGAGTATTGAACTTTCTTGTAATTTCAGACTCTTTTGGATTCCTTTGCACATTTTCTTGACCCGCTATGATCACCTGAGAGGTGCTGTGGCTCAGTGGTTAAGGAGTCATGCTTGTATTCGATGGTACCGAGTTCGATTCCCGTCATGAGCGCTGCATTGTGTTTTTGAGCAAGACACTTTACTCTACTTATTTCAGTCCACTCAGCTGTAAATGAGTACCAGCACTGCTGGGGAGTTAATCTGTGATGGACTGGCCAGTGGGTGTATTGTACTCTCATCCGCTTGTGCCATGGAAACCAGGGATAAGCACCGGCTCAATGAGCCTAATGACTTGGATGGATTAAGCTATGATCACCTAAAACACTAATAGTACTTCGACATAAGGTGGATGGGGGCAACTTTCCCCAAAATGGTATAGTTATTGGCACACTTATAAACCAAATTTAGGCAAAGCTATAGTTTGGCTAGTGTCAGGAACGTTACATTTTATGGCAATTTTCATCCCCCACTCCTCCCAAACAAGGTCAGGCTCCAACTTCGCACAAATATTTGAATCACTAAGAGTACTTTTCCCAATTACTAACCCTGCTACATATTTGACACGCTACGAGTACTGTGTACCATGGGCGTAAATCGTGGAGAAATAGGAAGGAGGAAGGGGGAGGGGGTATATATCCCCAACATTTTAACAAGGGGGATGGTCCATAGTATCATGCCCTCCACTTATTGGGCCAATCGTACTTTGATAGATTATGTTTTAGATGGCATTCGCTGAGAAGCAGACTCAGAACAGAGAAAAGTTTGTCTGTATGTCACACGTCTAAAAAATCATTTAAGAATCAGACAAATTTTGAGCGCAACAACTGCAAAGGGTGAAAATTTGTCTTCATGATATAAATCAATGGCATATGAATTATCTTTTCACCGTGCGCTTTTAAAATTTGAAGAAAAGTGGTGACTTCTTATTATGTGTTACCATTAGGCAGACTTGTTTTAACAAGATTTTTTGAAAAAGCATTTTGAAGTTTGGTTTAGGAATTATTTTCAACTAACATTGTAATAAATTTTATAAGAGTCAAATCACACTTTTGTAACATAATTTTATTTTGATAAAACGGAGTGTTAAGAAATAATACACACATAAAGCAACTACACTGAAGACTATGGCAAATCTTTGTTATTGAATAAACTCGTTCTGCATATGTTCCAATCTCCCAAACGGGCAAACTCTGAGATCTTCTGATCGGAAGTATGAACCAGGCTGTATGTGTTGGGATGCATTTTTCCCCTCAAACTGTCAATTTTACAAGAGCTTCCGGGGCTTTGCCCCCTGGACCTCTACCAGGGCATCACCCTTATACCTCACCAGGTGCACTTGAGCAGGCCCTCAGACCCCATGCAACAAAATTGAGTGCTTCGCGGTAAATGTGCTGCCCTCTGTATCACATAATCAGTCATAATTATGAATCATTCCCCCACTTTTTCAAACGGATTTACGTCACTGCTGTGTACCATTTCTTGACTTTCTGTGAATCTTTCACACAATTCAGCCTTTTTGTAGTCTGTTACACAATTTTTATGACTCAATTTCTTGACTCAAATTCTTTTATATGATTTTTGTGATCTTCTAATTTGTTCAACTTTTGTCTGTGTCAAGTTATCTAAATGTAATAAATGTTAAGTGTGTAGACTGATGTTGTTTCTTTCTTTGAAGTTGATTGGTTGGTTTCGTTGTTTGAATTGTTTCTGGGAAGACTAACTCTTTGTGCAGGCACAGATCATCTTTATGTATACAAATTAATTTTTACTGGGCTATTTGACTGTCTTATATCACCAAATTCCCCACTCTCCCCCCTCCCGTCCTTCCCAAGGACTATTAATATTACAAATAAAATGGTCATTGGGCTGACCAGTTGAAATTTCAGCTTCTTCCATAACCTAATATCCTAATAGTGACCATAGGTCCATTTATGTCACTTTATTCTACAGATGTCCAAATACCTCTCTTCATAGACAAGAGATGGCAGGAGACAAACAATTGTATAATTAGCCTGTATCATGCTGGAGGCCAGTGGGGGCTGGTAGTATACTCACCTCCCATGTATTAATTAACCTATCTGGTTTGATGACCGACGGCTTGTTTAACCCAATCTCTGCATGAATTTGCCTAGCAACAAAATTTGCATAACTAAGTGGAACAAACATCCTACGTGGTACTGAAACAGTTTAGCTGGCTAGCGGCATGCGCTCATATTGTCAATGCATATGCTGTACAAAACAAATTTCTGCACACACAAGCTGAGAGATGGACAAATGGTGAACAAAAAGTGCATTTACGCTACGGGCTTTGTAAATCCGATTCCCATTATCCAGAAAGGTTATCAAACGGAATTTTGTTTATTCATTTTTCTAAAAACTCAGAAAGATCCGGAGAAGTGTCATAAATGGCTTAAAACTTGTTAGAAGGTCACATGAACATCTAGGGTAAATGTCAATGCATTGGTAATGCATGATTGCGGATTTGAGGTTTGTATGCCCCACCTAGTTACTGTGTTGTTATGGTGGCTGTGGCCTATTTTGTAACCTGGAAAGGCCAATTAAGGATCTTAGTAAAAGATTGTCTAATTGATTTAAGACAGGTCATCATCATTGAATTCAGCAGGTGCATAATTGAATCTATTATACTGATCTCATAAATCTTCACATTTATATCAAAATATTTTATTACAAATTATATTCAGGTTCAAATTTTACTTCAGAACATTAAAAAAAATTCATGATATTTCAGCAAGGGGATGCATAGTATCCTCCTTTGGACCAATTTTGTTTATGATTTAACACTCAAGTAATGCACAAGGGAATGGAATTTACTGAGAAGAGTTTATCAATTATTTTCTTTCAGGAGTTGTCGGCTTGCATATTGTCATTTTGGATGAGATTGAGAAGAAGCACAGCTGGGAACGAGACATCTTGTATCAACTGATAGAGAAAGCAGAAACATTCCAGGAAATACGAGAAAAAGCAAAGAACATGTCCTCGAAGGTACAATGTGTATTACTCTGATATTATTATTTTGAATTATTTTGTAACTATGTACATTAAGCGTATGGCTGATAAGATACTACCCTCTCTTTCCTCTGCGCCATTTTAAAATCATTATCTTTTATATGATTTTTAAGCAAGTTGAAGCCTGGAGGCCATGTTTGAAGCACTTGCTTCATCTCATGACAGGAAAGAAATGCTGCTTAACCCTCAATCTACCACACGGCGATATTATCACCATTTTGGATGCTCCGTCTTTGACCCCGCCTCCCAAGCGCATTTTTAAAAAAACTGCTGGTAGAGTAAGGGTTAAGCAACCTGCGACAAGTGTGCCAACTCAAAAATATATGCAGCTTTTATCCCGGTGGGTGGCCCACTGAAGTGGAACAAGCCCGAATCCGCTGCTTGGAGGACAGAGGACCCTTAAATAATCAGCCTGTGCTTAACCCTAAATCTACCATGCGATGATATTTTTGCCGTTTTGGGTGCCCCCGTCTTTGACCCTGCCTCCCAAGCGCGTTTTCAAAAAAGTGCTGATAGAGTAAGGCTTAAATATCATACTATATTGCACAGCACTTAGCTACAACAATGGCTCTCTTTGACCAGATTCGTACCTGCCATCTTTTCAACAGATTGCATCACAACTATGCATATTTTTGTGATTTATAAGGTCTGGAATTGTAAAAATAATGTAATGTAGTGGGATTTTGTCATTTTTATGATTTTTAAACGAGTGGACTTAAACCTTTGATACAAATTTCTGTGTTGCAGGATTTATGGTCTGAACTGGAATCTCTGCGCAGTCGTCATGACAACTGGAAGTTTGAGACCATGCATGAGATAGGATATGATTCCGAACAAAGCCTGACGGGAGATGCAATGGAAATTTATCTGCAGAAGTTGATATCCAGAAAAGAAGAACAAAGAAGCATAATCACCAGAGCTCTGGTGTTCAGACAAGAAGGTAGGTATGGTGGTTAAGGGTCAAAGGTGAAATTTGTATGCTAGTTATATTTGTTTGCAAATGTACTTTCTTGATAACTTTGTATCACTACTAATCTCTGATAGGAAGTTATAGTTGATTTCAACTTGAAGAAACAAGAAACATTTCTAATCCAATAAATCCATGATTGACCTTAACAAGTTTTCAAGCTGGAAGGTAAAATATTTATTCATTATTCTCCACAAATGCCCTTCACTTCCTACCTCTGGAATGATCTCACCTCTCAGGCACAATTTGACCCTTGCTGTTGTGGTGCCGTTAAACTCTCATCAAACAAACATTGACTTACGGTCAATGGCATATCTAGAATATTTTCAAGGAACATTGAATTTTCTTGATTATGATTTTACCTTTATTGAGATCTATCTTGTTCCATTTTCTGGATCAAATTGTACTTTTTGGCAACTTTAGTGACGCAATTTCCTAACGAAAAAAAAAGGTTATCAATAATTTGTTAAGCACTTTCTGCCTCAAAAGAAATACAAAATGATTATCAATTGTTTTTGTTTTTTTTGTTTTTTTTGGGGGGGGGGATTTCTGGCAATGCATGTATTCCTCAACTCCTCCAACCCCAACCACCACCCCCTTTACAACTAAGGTAGCTTTGTTACTTCACTCACTTAAATTTCAATAATGGAGCTTTGTCATTTCTTTTTCTGCATCGTCTTTAGTCATAAGAAGGAGGATGGTTGCTCAGGGTGTGGTGTCCGAGACCACTCAGGTCGAGGAGGAGATCCCAGTGGCATTGCTTGCTGATCTTCAGCAGAAACAGACTTTAGAGAACAATGCCCTCACAACAGTTCTTACAAACAGTGAAGATAAGGTACCTTATTTATCATTTCCTTCAATCTTCAAATTTTGTTGAAAGTTGGGAAATCTTATGATAGATAAGTTGATTTATTTTGACATTACCTGCCCTTTTACCTGCCATTTTTCGGCGGCAGGATGTTTCAAAATATTTTTCACTACAAATTTTGCTACCATCTCAGACTTTGTATTCAGAGGAAGCTATTTTAGGTAGTTGTTCATAAAAACTTGACTGACAATAATATTCTATTATTACTTTAGGAAGTAAAGACAGAAACGACACCCAACACAACAGTGTAAATGCTTTAAGTGAAAACGACACCCAACACAACAGTGTAAATGCTTGAAGTAAAAAATTAAAAATTCACATTTGTAGCTACTACAATGTCAAGGAATATTATTATATTTTGTTAATTATTAAGACTGCAGGAATTCATTGAATTAGATTGAATTAGATTAGACATAAGTATGAGTCAATGAAGTCAATGATATAGAGAGAAATATACATTTGTAGCGATTCAAATTTGTTATTTTACAATGCATTGATGAAAGAGTGCCACATGAGGTTGTTTGTTAAAACAGTTTCCGATGAGAATGATATTGAGTGAAAATCTAAAAACAATTTAGTAAGAGGTAAGTATCAGCAAGGTTTGTGGCACAAAATGGGCAGGCAACTGAAAAAGTTGGGGTGATGATTCCATCATCATCACAGCTTTTATATCATTTTATCTCCTTACGACATCAAACTACACATTTGGCTAAAATTTTCCAAAATTAACTACACAAAGGCAGCAGCACAGCTTACAGGCTAAATTATGTGTTCCAGTGACATAAACATCATGAATATAAAACTTTGCCATTATGAAAGGAAACTTTCATTAAATTTGAGTGAATGCTTTCTCTTTTTAGACCGTTTTTATTATTTTATTTCTTACAAGAGATGCGGAGGAAGCATAAAAAAGCAACAGCTTGAACAAGGCTTGAACACCTTTACAAAATTGAAGAATGTAAAAATGCAAAATAGTAAGAAAACAAAATCTTGCATAAAAGAACAATTCACACCTAAAGCTTTTAAAGGGGCTTTACTATTTTTGTGGCCATTGCAACATATATGTGTACATCCCCACCACCCACATCCACATTGCACATTATCCAATTATTATCTTTTATTGCAGGGTGATGAGTTCCTAATCCAGTTAAAAGAAACTCACCGCAGAGCAAGACGCGAAGGGTGGCTTGAAAACTTGAGTGTCACCATCTTCAATCAGAGTGCCTGGGAGGAGCTGGAAGAGCAAACCTCACATGAGGAGCAGAAGAAGCTTGCATTATTGGATGCTGAGATGGAGAAACAGAAAGAGGAAATTAATGGTGGGTCTTAATGTCTTGGTATCCTTCCCCCTCACCTCCCCCTATTCTTATTTGGGGTGTAAACTTGTTTATTTCATTTCTTTGTTTCTCCACATCTTACATGCATAGAAATTATATAAACCTAGATGATATGAATGGTGGATGTGGAGAATGGCTCTTGAAGATTTTGCATTTCCTTATCAAGAATAAGGATTAGTCTGGGAAGTTCCTCTTTTCCCCTGGGCACTTTCCTTTTCCCCTGGGTATTACCTCTTTTCCCCTGGGTATTACCTCTTTTCCCCTGGGTATTACCTCTTTTCCCCTGGAAATTACCTCTTTCCGCTTTAATTATTACCTCTTTCCCCTGGATGTTACCTCTTCCCCCTGGATATTACCTAGGGATGTACCGGATCCAAATTTTTGGATCCGGCCGGAACCGGATTTTGCCGGATCCAGGTTGAAATCCGGCCGGATAAAATCCAGCCGGAACCGGATTTTTCATTGCTTACAACAATTCTCATAATCTTAAGAAACAAAGGGAAAGGGGTGGGGGCAGGGGATTGTCAAGTTGGCTGCTAATGGCTAGCAACCCAATTTTTTTGGAAAATAACAATTATTGGGCATATTGTGATGAAATCAAATCAAAATTAGTGAAAGTTCTGGATTAATCCTAACATGTACCAAATTTGGAAATTCAGGCAAAATTTGAAGATATTAATAAGAGGAAAGATTCTGGGTACTGTTTTAAGAAAAGTGTGATTTTGCGTGATTGTCTCAGCCCTATCAAGATATTAAAGTATGAAAACAATGGGCAATATCTAAAATTGTGGCAAAAATTACTGTGCACCTAAAGAGAACTGTCTATCCTCTTCATTTATCATCATAAATCATCATAAATGGACTGTTAAAATTCCAAGCCATACTTAATACTTTTTTAGGGGGAGGGGAGGGGTGGGGTGAGGGGATTAAATTCCCCATCTAATAAAAGTATAATAAGTTATACATGCTTCTACAGGCTGTAGCCTAGGCTCTTTACTATAATTGCATCTCAAAACATTTGATGTTTAAAAACTTTCAGCCATTATTCAATATTTCAATGACATCTGGATTGGTGCTACTACCTAAATTTTACCATTCAGAAGTTCAAGTTTCATTGTAGCCAAGTAAGATACTTAAGAAAAACAGTGATCCCAATCTCAATGTGATGCTGATGACTCATAGACCAGACAGGAAGTCTGCAAGACAAAGGGTCTATTGTTCTTTTTGAGGCAATATGTGTATGCATTTCATGCTATTCCTTTCTACATGTATATATGAGGTTTGATGTGTTGTTTTATGCATATTAGAGAAAAGAACAAGGCATCCTCGTTCATTTGGAAACATTTTACTGTCCAAGATCAAGCTGATGAAATTGCTGAATGTATTTTGTGCAAAAAAAGGAATAAGGAGAGGAAAACCAGGATCCCTGCCAAAGAACTTTAGTACTTCACCTTTACACAAGCATCTCCAATCAAAACATCCTGCAACATATAAACAAGCTAAACAATCAAATATTGAGGAAAAAGTAAATCTTCAATTGTTAAAATTGCCAAAAATCCGGTTCCGGCCGGATTTGGAAAAAAATCCGGCCGGAACCGGAACCGGAATTTTTTCCCAAATCCGGCCGGACCGGATATCCGGTACATCCCTAATATTACCTCTTTCCCCTGGATATTACCTCTTCCCCCTGGGTATTACCTCTTTCCCCCTGTGTATTACCTCTTTCCCCCTGGGTATTACCTCTTTCCCCCTAGGTATTACCTCTTTCCTCCTGGGTATTACCTCTTTCCCCTGGGTATTACCTCTTTTCCCCTGGGTATTACCTCTCTCCCCCTGGGTATTACATCTTTCCCCTGGGTATTACCTCTTTCCCCCTGGGTATTACCTCTTTCCCCCTGGGAATTACCTCTTTCCCCCCGGGTATTACCTCTTTCCCCCTGGGTATTACATCTTTACCTGAGTATTACCTCTTTCCCCCTGGGTATTGCCTCTTTCCCCCTGAGTATTATGTCAACTGAAATGGGGAAATAAAATGATACAAAAAAATGAATAAGGATTTGTTTAAAGTTTAATAGCATTTTTGTATCTTTATTAGATCTTAAGTCAAATTCAACTCAGTATGAAAGATCATATTCAAATTAGCTATCATACTTCCTAATCATGAATAGATATTTAGTGAAAGTTAAACATATCTTTAAACAAAAAAGGTCAAAATTGAATATGCCAACACCATATGAAATATATTAGATGTAAACATTAATGAAAAACCAAGACAAAATTTAGATTTCAAATTGTTTCTTTCCTCTCTGCAGATGGACTGTTTTTTTAAATTTAAACTTTTGCTTCTTCATACCATGAATAATATGTCTATAATTATTTGGTGTGACAGTTTCAAGCACCTTGAATTTTATTTTATTTTCAGAAAATAGGAAGAAAAAGGAACAGACTTTGACGCTGATGCAGCTATGGCCCAGCTCCAGCAACAGTATGCTGCAAAGAGAAAGGTATTTATCTGTAGTTACATTACTCAAAAGTTTCCGTAAGCTCATTTGCTTTCCAGCGGGAGGGTGATGGATTCAAACCCCAGCTGAGCCATACCAAAAAATAGGACCTGACTTTCTGACAGATTGTTATCTTCAAATTTCAGATCGGCTTTAATGTTTTTCCTCCTCCTCCTACCAGCCGGAAAATTTCAAATAACATCAATTCTAATTTTGAACAAAATCTGTGTAAAATTCGTTTCAGGATTTTTACTTGAAAAAAGACAAATTTTAGGGTTATGAATCAGAAAAATTGGAAAACATGGATACATGAATAGAAAATATAGGATCAAATTTTCCAAAAGATTCCTTTGCAAGGCTTGTTCCCCTCTGAACCCCTTTAATAACACCAATGCTGACAAACCTCAAGTTCATTAAGTCTAAACCTCGCAATACATTTTGTGTCTTAAGCCCCGACAAAATAGACAAAATATGAAATCCGTCCGTTTTTATGCTTACAACAGAAACCACAATCCAGCACAAGCATTTAGCAATTACACCCGGGATTTCCACACATTTCACAATTCCCTGACTTCACCTCACTTTCCATGGTCTTAATCTGACATTGATAGTAAACAAATTTCCCTGCAGCTGCACTTACTTTCACACTCAACACAAGGACAAAAGTATTCCCCTGTGGTCAGCGTGTCTGGCTTGAAGTAATAATTTGCAATAGGATGGTATTTAACAGATAAGGTTTTGTTTGTTTTTTGATGAATGAATTTAAGTGATGTTTTTGTTCAATCTTGTAGACTTTGAGGATTTTGGACTGACAATCCATTGCAACAGATTCTCATCATGTTTAAAAGGGGATAAAACCTTCAAAGTTTTGAAAGATTAGTTCAGGAGTCAGGCAAATCCACCTCATATACATTAAAAGATGACTTTAAAAGAAACAAAGTAGTAAAGAAAGCATTTAAAAATCTTATTTTGTTAAGGGATATCTAAGTTTAAAATTTGGTATCATTGTGTAGAAATGACTGAGTTTAGACTAGTTGTGATGTCATAGCCTTAAATTTCTGAAAGTCTTTTTGTATTCTATTATATTTTGTCCTGCGATTTTGTGGTTTAAAAACCATGGGATGTGTCAAAACATCAGTAAAACTAGAAAGAGTAATACCACCTGAAGAAAGTGAAAAAATTAGATAAACTTACTTTAAAATACATTAACAATTGCTAAGAATGTGAGGATGAAGATGCAAACTTTTCATAGTAGACTTACTACACCAGTTATTTCTACACAGATAAGACAGAACTTTAAACTTGAATATCTCCTTAGAAGAATAAGATTTTAGAATGCTTTCTTCACCATTTTGTTTCATTAAAGTCCTCTCTCATATACAATGGACATGCTTGACCACTGAACTAATCCTTTAACTAATTTACGACTTGTACTTTCAGGTGATGATGGAAGAGCTAGAGAGGCAAAGGAAGCAAGCGCTGAAGAAACTGGAAGCTCGGAAACTGAAACAAGAAGAGAAGGAGTATGAGGATCTAGCTGTGTTTGCCATGCTACAAAACGCAGAGAAACAAAAAGCGCTGATCGAGAAGTCCGCTGAGGAACAGAAGGCTAAACATTCCTCTCTGGTGAGTATCAGAACATAAAAGAACTACAAAGTGGCAGAGGAGGAGTTAAACTCTTCAAATTATATTTTCTTTTTATAATTTGCACTTTTACCTTTTATGTTCCTTTGATTGTAACATTGACTCCTTTTAGTTAGTTTGGTGTAATATTAATAACCTTTATTTTCTTGATGATGCCAACAAGCGTCATCAATCAATACATTGATAGGAATGAGGAAACTTGTCCTCCATTTTGAATTTTCAGGGGGAAGAAGGGAAGAATGTGTTATGGTACTGTCTGCTGTACAGTCAATTTTGGTATTCAAAAAGTAGGCTAATTGTAGTAAGCAAGATGTGGTGTGGAAAGTACCTTTCTGTTCTTTCTGTCTTAAGAAGTATTTTTAGAGAAGTGTCATGGACCTACATCAAAAGACAGTATTAAAGGACCCATTACAAAACTATTCAATTGTAAATCTTAACTTGTGACATGTACCAGAGCAGTCATTTTATTTTATAACTTTTCAAACCTTCAAAATGTCAGCAAAATCACACACAGTGTTTTAGCTTGTATCTTATTTGTAGATTGCTCCTATTTATTAGTCTCTCATGTGAACAGTAATTTAGGATCATTCTGTATATTGTGGTCTCTTGTCTCCTTCCTCTTAAAGGAGCACTAGACCAAAAAATCAATTGCTTATCTAGAACGCCACAAGAGTATAGCAATTTTTTGGTTGATATGAATATTCAAGTGACCTTTGCCCTCACATCATCTGTGGGCTATGTAGGCATGAGGTTAAGTGATCTTTTGTGGATAATATATGTGTGAAATTTGCAAAAACGAGCCACCTCATTAATCGGTCTAGTGCTCCTTTAAACTCACATTTTTTCCAGGTTAAAACTTTAATGCTTTACTCAAGTGAACAAGTTACTCTGCCAATCAGGCAATTCCTTACTGCCTATCCCCAGGCAAATAAAATACATGATGGCTATGCAGTGAAACACTTCTTGATTTCAGATTCAAAAGAAGTTGTTGTCACATTTATTTAACTTTTCTCCAAAATCAGATGCAAGAGCGGCTAGCAGCTCGGAGAGAGCAAAGGAAGCTAGAGGCAGAGAAGCAAGCATCGGACGAGAAACAGAGAGATGAGGAGCAGGCAAGACAAGAAGAAGAGGCTAAACGTCTCAAGGAGGCGGGAAAAGGAGACACTGCTTCTGTTGCTTCCAACTCCGTCCCGTCATCAGCCACTTCGCAAAGAACTCAACCAGTAATTTCTTTCTTCTTTGTGAATTATTTCTCCGTCTTTTTTGAAAATAGTGTTTAAACTTGTATTCATTATATATATAGTATGTAGGAAGTTGTTTGTTTCTTCCCATGTGGAATATACAAAATATACTATATTCTTACTCCTTATAGTATTATGCAAATCTTTTATTTATGACAATCCTTATCATCATCAAAACTAAGGATTCATTCAATCTGGCTTCAAAAGTCTAGTGGTTCATTTCATTTCTAACTTTAATGTTTGATTATCTGGAAAAAAGATTCAACCTGATTTTTACTTCATAAGCATTGCAAGTTTTTGAACAGAATGTAATAGCATGTAAGTTGCACATTTTTGTTTTTTTGTTCACAAGTACTTTTTGTGAGTACCAATATAATAATAATGTACTCTTCATTATATTGTGTACATTGCATTGTGATCTGGCACCTCAAGCTTGCACACATAAAATCATTACTAAAAATTAAATCAAAACAGACAGGGAGGCTATCAGAATCACAGTATACACAAACGTTGAACTCTCAATATTCTATACTTTACATGATTCTTCAGACTTCACAATCAAACTACTAATACTGTATGTCCGAACATGTGTCTATAGCAAGTGGATATTGTTGTTATTACTGAAAAAAATATATCTAATTAAAATTGTATGTTACAAGTCCACTTGAATAAAAACACAACATATATGTTATTTGTTTACATATATATATATAAGCATATATGCTAAGTTAAGTATTTATGAGAGAATATTAACATATCTTTATCAAAACTGCAATTCTATTCATGCTTTCTAAAGGAGACTGATACAGAAGAAGCGGTAAGTTTTATAGATAATCAACAAGATACAGATAAATTGTATATATAGTTTTTTGTAAGGTTTTTTTATATTTTCTTTTATAAAACATTTTGTTAACGATGACTGTGATTCACTGACAATAACATAGCAGATATTATATTCATAAACAATAGGTACCCCCTTCCTCTCTTCCCCATGGTTCTGAAATTGGTGAAGTGAAGATTATTTGAAATGATGGTCTAATAGGTAAAAAAAATCATGGACAATCAAAATTTGGATACTCTTTTCTAAGTATCGCAACAAGTCATTATTTTGTCAAAATGCCCAGTCACTTTTGTCATTAAAGAAATTATTGAAAAGCAAAGATTAGTTATAAAGAGTGTATTCATTCTTATAATCTCTTACGCCAATAGTCCCTTATTAACCAGTGTATGTTTTGTCACATCAATCCTCAAATAACTCATTGTTTATTTATTTATAATCCTCCCCAACATGCTGAAAAGTTTCTCTTTAAGCCTACCCGCACCCAATACCTGATTTTTTTCTGAAAACTTAAAAGTTCAGGTATGACAATTACCGACCCGACTTCCTGTTCAGTGTATTGTGTTTCCACTCAAAACAATGATGGTTTATCTGCCATTCCCATGCACACCACAGCCAAGTAGCCTAAGATTATATGTGTGTATAAGATTACAGAAAGCCTGTACTGAGTAGTCAAGGCACTTTTATGATTAAAATCACTCATCTGTGTTAGGTGTCTTGGTGGGAGAAGTTTGTTTTCAAACTAGTGATAAAAATAGCTGTGTATCTTAATGCCTGAGGTGATATGTACATTAACTGTGAATGATTGATAGACCATTCCTTCTAAGGATAGATATTGCTTCATAAAATATACCTCTGAATCTAGATTAAAAACTTTTGGGGGTGGATTGGTGACCGAGGCTGTACAGTTCGAGATATTGGTGACTTTGGAATTGTGGTAGTGGGTGGATGCCTCTGATTGGGATAATAGAGTGGATAGGTACATGTAGGTACATTTTGGATTTGGAGCTGATGGGTGGGTCTGCTATACGGGATAATGATTTTTTTTTCAGGGATTAAGTGTCTCTTGTATTGAATTAGATTAAGGAGTGTAAGGTTCAGTGCATGAAATAGGGTTTGTAATAAGTATTTGGGTTTTGGCTGGTGCATGGATTGTGATTTGGGGTTGGTAAGCAGCGACCTCAATTTTATTTCTTTGTCTCAGAATTGTTCTGTTGCTTTAATCAAATGGCTATTTAACCTCACCAGCATTTATTCTGTACTTACCGTCCCACACAAACGTGTCTTTTGTATTTGTATTACATCCCATATGTTACCCTATCGTGTGTGTGATCTCAGCATTGTTGATGTTGTATCTATAGGTGTGATTTTGGGGAGCAAGGAAGGCATTTGCCTCCACTTTTTTCTGAAATTACATGTTTTAAATGTCAGTGTGATTTTGTGATTCTAACCCCCACCCACCTCTCCTCCACAATTTCCTTTCTTCCTTCCCCAACAAAATAAAGTTTTTAAACCTATGCTGGTTCTGAAAACTATTGCCATTTCATTTACACTTCTGTGTACAGTGGTATCATCATTAATTTGTTATTCTTAAACTTCCTCAATATTTTTTTCTTCAGCCTTTTGGTGGAATGAAGCGTGAGAAAACAGTTGTGGATGTTGACCTATCAGAATCTCAGAAGAAGGCTCTTTTCACAGCCCTAGTCCGCGACCACACAAGAGCTCAACTCAAAATGGAAAAAGAACATGAGCGTCATTCAGAGGCTGTGAGTTTATTTGACATGTAGCCTTTATTTTCATATCCATACTTTCCCCTTTTCCTTTGCCCCTTTTCCCTTTCTTTCCCCCCTTTTTTTCTTTCCCCTTTTTCCTTTCCCCCTTTTTTCTTTTCCTCCTCTTTTTCTTTCTGAAGACCTGAAGTACGACCTGAAATATTTGTGACCACTGGTGCTGTGATCCACTATATTTCCCACTCCTGCAGAAAACATAAAATTTGGTTAATGTAATATAGTTCATTTCTAACAGATAAGACTACCGAAGAAGTCCACTGTGATGTTTAAAAGTAAAATTTCAGTTTTATCATTTCATTCTGCGTTTTATCTCTTTGACAGCTGAGGAAGCGTATTGAGGATCGAAAGAATAGATATACAAACACAGCCATGAATATCATGGTATCGGCGAGAGGCAGAAGACAAAGCTAGAAATGACTAAGAAGGTAAGATCTTTACACCTGTGGTCTATCGGTTATAGCATCAGTTAGACATGCTATATGTCCTGGGTTCAATATCAGTGGGTTTTCATTCACCATTGCTTCACAACTGATTTGTACAACAGCCATGGACATCTCTCTTTTGAGAAAGGGATCCAACATACCCAATCTATTTTCCTAACACCAATGAATTTACATCCTATCATTAAGTTGCCACCAGCTAGTGGTTATAAAACCATCCATGGTTTTAGAGTCAAGTTTAGATTTAAATGATGCCAGTGCATATATTTCCCCGTAGCTTACAAATTTACTTTGGATAAATATTATTTCTCTTGAAATTAACTTTTCTTATAACCTAATATTCTACGTTAACAGGAAGAAAGAGAGAAGCAATTAACAATGGTGAGAGAGCGTATCGAGAAAGTTAAATACGAGAGAACTCAGACCAACATTCGCAGAGTGAAGAGAGAAAAAGAAGCCTTCAAGAATATTTTGGATAAAGAGGAGGCTAAGAACATGACGGAGGATGAGCAGATGTCTAAAGCTGCTGCCCTTATGCAGGAGAACTTTATCAAAGCTCAGGCAGAGTACAAAGATGGGGGCAGACCAGTAAGACTTTCTTAATTTTTCAATTTCAGCTTTCTTAAAAAAAATCATTGTAATATACCTGATACCTTCTGAAACGTAGAAGTATCTGGCAAAAATCAAAGACTGTCATATTTAGAATGTAGAGGTGTTATCTTAAAGCTTCTGAGCAGGTTTTTAGTGTAGCTGCAGATCTGTAAAGCATACACATAAAGCAATTCAGTGGTCATTTATGTTTGTGTTTAAAGGACTAAAATTGGAAAGGAAAACTTGTTGGGGATTTATAATATGTGTAACATCTGAAAGATGAAATTGATTTTCATTCAATATCATCTTCATAAAATATTGCTTCATATGGCACATGCTGAAAAGTTTCTCTTTAAGCCTACCCGCACTCGACACCGGAGTTAATTATGAAAACTCAGGTATGACAATTACCAACCCGACACCCTGTTCAGTGTATTGTGTTTCCACTCCAAACAATGATTGTTTATTTGCCAACCATGCACACTACAGCCAAGTAGCCCAAGGTTATTTTGTGTGTATAAGATTACACCAAGCCAGAGCTGAATAATCAAGGCACTTTTGTGATTGAAATCTCTGATCTGTGTTAGGTGTCTTAGTGGGAGAAGTTTGTTTTCAAACTGGTGGTAAAAATAGCTGTGTATCATAATGCCTGTTGTAATAATGTACATTAACTGTGAATGATTGACGGACAATTTCTCCTAAGGAAAGATATTGCTTCATGATATGATGAATGGGTGGGATTAAATTCAATTGACGTAGACCTGGCACAGATTTCCTTAGTGGACAAGTTGACATACTGAGATACAGTAAAGTAATTTACATATTAATCACAAATTTCTGGTTTTTAAGTAGGCTTAATTTATTACAATGCTGGTGTAATATGTAGGTAAGGGATTAATAAATTTCATTTTTAATGTTTTCTCACGTGTCATAATTTTCCATTATTATCATATTGTCTCATATCCTTGAGATATATAACATTCATCACAAACGTCACAATTTGCTTTTCACCATTTAGTCACTAAAGGATCTTCTACACCTATAAAGGTATGGTCGTAATACTTTGTAAATCTCTAAATATTGTCATTTTCCCAAAATTATCCTGCATACTGCATGTGTAATCTTGTAGGAATCTGGGATCTGTAAAGATTTTGAAAATATTTCTACAATGTTCAGATGCTTTAAAATTCTAAGAGATTTATAGGAATATGCATCTATGGTGCTTCAAAATTGAAACTTATTATAAATAAAAAAAACAGAAAAGAATTTACAGAAATTTATTATCCAATCATCTCTTTTGTGTTCTTACCAGTGTGCAATTTGTTTCTTAAAATCCAAAATCTTTTAAAATTCCTACACAATCTGGAACATATTTTCCGAAGCTTTTCTTAAAAAAGAATCTGACAATATTTTACATGCAGGATTTGTTTAATTGAATGACTGTGTATCTTCTTTGAATTATTTGGCATGTTCTTAACTTTGTATTAATGTGAGGCTGTACACTTCTTTTTGATGTTGAGCATGACGTTGTGTTCTATTGCTGATTGGTTGGAAGATCTAATTTGTTTTCAGTGGTGGCACAAAGTGGGATTTGAATAACTGAGATTGAACAATGTATGATTGTATTTTTCATGCACTGATTGGCTTCAAGTTTCAGTTGTAGTAAAATAATAATGCTTACTTTAATAAAATGTGAATAACACAGAATAATCATTAAATAGAGTAAGTTTGAAATGATCAGTTTGTTTGATGAGGGCTTAACAGCACCACAACAATGAGGGTCAAATTGTGCCAGAGAGGTTAGATCATTTTAGAGGTAGGAAGGAAAGAAAACAGGGGGAGATTGAGAGAAATACAAGAACTAAAAGTCAAAAAGCTGGGGTCGAGAGAGGAGGTGCATGGGTGAAGAAAAAAATGATCAGTAATTGCTTTAAGGTGCTGTGGCTATCAAATTGTACTACCCATTGCTATGTTACCATTTACCATAGTAATTGCTTTTGTGTAGAATAAAAGCAAAGTAATGCAGTTCTTAAAATATGAATAAGTAAAATAAAATATGAATAAGTAATGTAAGTCCACATGACTATAATCAACATCAACTAAACTATTAATTTTCAAGTTGCTTGACAAGTGTCAGTGCATGATGAGATGGCACCAACATAGCAATTACCTTTTAAACTGATGTTATTAACCCTACTAAAGTTCCCTTGCACAACATTCAAATGGAATCAGTGTCAGGGTTGATTTTCATTTATTTGCTATCAAATGCCTGATACTTTATTCTACTGTATATTTCTTTGAATAATTTGAGTTTGATCAAACAATTTAAGATTGTGGGAGTATATGCTCTGGTTTTTATTTGCAATGATTTTTTGTCCACCTTTTATGATATAAGATTACATAAAAATAAAATGAAAATAAAGAGAATTCAATAATTATTATCCTAATATAGTGATATTTGAAGCATTAAGTTATATTTGAAATACAAAATGACTGGTATGAGGAATCTAGCCACCTAAAGAGATATCTTATTTTCACATTCCACAAAACTCATCAATTTTGAGCACCTTTTTTTTTCTGATAAGGATAATGATGTATTGTGCTCCTATCCCTTCTCCCTCCTTACTAGGTTGTAAAGTATTTTTCTTGAAGTTTGTGATGCACTCTGTTAGGTTTCTACTTCGTGGGTTAATTTCGTGATTCTGAGCTTGTCTATCTCACTGTTGAAGTAATAATGGTGCTGTATCAATTTATACCAAAAAAGTTATGTGAGGCTCGATTGTGATGTTTCTATATGATGTTGATATCAGCTCCCTCCCTTTCTTGTTTGTTCTACTCGCAATACTTTAAGTTTACTACACTTTTTTAAGTGTTTCTTCAAAAAGATTGTTATGCTCAAAATTCTTGTAATCCTTTTGTTGACTTCTTACCTGCATGCATTTAAAACTTGTATTTTAATGCCATAAAACTGTCTTTTAAATATTGACAATGCATGACATATTGCTTGTAACCATAATTCTTAAGAGCTTAATCTATATTGGTGATATTTTGTAGTGGATAATTTTCTTTTTATACTTTGGGTGGTTTGTGTGCAAAACAAAGGTCAAGCTTTTACATATATTAAGGCGACTTTAAAAGAAACTGCTTCAAGGTCACATTCCTTTAAGTAGATATTCAAGAGACAGTTCTGTCGAGTGAAAAAAATGACAGAACGGTTGGCATCATCACCCTCACCTTTGTAAAAAGATTACCAATGTTAAAGGAGACATATAAAGTCTGATGCAATCATTATATCATATAATAGAGCATTAAAATCTTAAGCAACTTTTAAAAACAGAAAGTGAAAATCTTATTCGTATCTCAAGTTATTTATGTTTGAAGTTGACACATGGGGGCTGCCATATTTTTCAGTTCTGTATTGAAGTATTGTGCATGATGACATAATTTCCACAACATGGACATAAGTACATTATAATGTATTTCTTTATAATTGTGATTAAAGATCTTATTCCAAAAAGATGTGACACAAAGTTTTAACAGCATGTTTTGATAATTTCATGTGAATACAAAAATGTCCTTGACACTTACAAAAAGAAAACAATTTTTCATGAGCTAGAAAACTTGAGGTAGATTATAAAGAAATGCAAAGCATTCCAACATCCTGCTGGGCTGATGACATCATAATCTGCATGTTTTGAAATCAAACTGGTGGCTCCCATGGTACTATTTAGTAGTAGCATTAATGTTTTTAATAATTACATTAAATGTGTTAGATTGCTTTTGGAGGTATGAAACTTGGTCAGAAGATTTGTTTTTTAATTCTATCATATGACATACGGGTTATGTCAGACTTTATGTCTTCTTTAACATTAAAAGCTAAATCCATCCGAGCCATTAGGCTCATTGGGCCGGTGCTTATCCCCATTTTCCATGGCGCAAGCGGATGAGAATACATGACTCCCCCTGGACGGGACGCCAGTTCATCGCAGATTAACTCCCCAGCAGTGCTGGTACTCATTTTACAGCTAAGTGAACTGAAGCAAGTAGAGTAAAGTGTCTTACTGAATGACAATATGCAGTGCTCACGACGGGAATCGAATTCGGTACCTCTCAAATACGAGCATGACTCCTTAACCACTGAGCCACAACACCTCTAAACCTCTAGTGTTGATGCAATTGTAAGAAAATTGATTTAAATTGTGACTTATTGAAATTTCTTAATCTTTCATCAGGTGGTAAATTGTTGTACTTGCCTTAATGAATTTTACTATTTTTTTGATATATTCATTGATGTTTAAACGACAAAATGTCAGAAAAAATATAATAGAATATATAGACTTTGAGGAATGTGATGTCACTACTAGTCTGATTTCAGCCGTTTTCTCACAAAATGAGACAAAACTTGAATATGTCCATACATGAATAATATATTTAAATACTTTGTCCACCATTTTGTTTCTTTTGAAGTTCTCTCTCATATAAGAAGGACTTGCTTGACCACTGAACTAATCCTTTAAAATGGAAAGTCTTTCCAACAGCTTAAATTTTCTGATGCTTTTTCATAAAACAGTTATTTTACTCTGTAAACATCTTAAGACATACTTTATTCAAACGTATTGATTTTTGTATCATTATGTGTTGGATAAGGAGGGGGGGAGGGAAATTTCAGTGAACGATTCAAATATTATATTTTACATTATTGTGTCCCCTCTTCATGTAAACTATTTCTTATCCACGGGTGGTGGGTGGTATTAGGGGTGGGGTGGTTATGGGTGGGTTCATTTTTTATTTTTTTTATTTTTTCTCTCTATTCTTGCTTAGATACAACTATGTATATACGTAAAGTAGATTAAGTCATATTATCTCATTACTTTGAGGGACTGCCCTACTCGTTAAGCCATGCTGGTTTTTTAAGGCACTTCCTTTCACAACTTTCTATATTTTTGTTATATGTATAGTGTATCGTCGTCGTTATTGTCATTTTTATTATTATATTATTATTATTATTATTATCATTATTATTATTGTTTGTTTTGAATGTTGTGAAGAAACAAATAAATGAAATGAAATGAAATTGTTCTATTACAGGCCATCATGGACGATGACCTTTCATCTGTGTCTAGTGGATCCAAACCGTCCACCCCAGTCGCACCCATCAGGCCAAAATCATCCAGACTTATCAGCCAGAAGGAACGGGAACGTCTTCTGAAGGAGAAACGCATGCAGAAAAAACGTGGGCGTGGTGGCGTCGCATCAAGTGCCGCGGCTGCTCCAGACATGGACTCCCTAGCTAAGATGCTGGAAACTAGGAGGACTGAATCAGAGTTGGCTGGGCAGTAGTTGCTTTTAGAAATTTGTGTATTGGTTGTCCATGTCCATTGTTTGATTCAAGACTAAATTGAAAAATGGGGATGAAAGCTTTTGACACTCTTAATCCAAAAAAAAAATGTTTTATGTTTAAAGCTATCCCAGACATTCCTTAACCCTTACTCTACTACGCGGTGTTATTATCGCCGTGTTTGGTGCCCCATCTTTGGCTCCATCTCCCGAGCGCATTTTCAAAAAAGTGATGGTAGAGTAAGGGTTAATCAACCTGCGTCAAGTGTGCCAACTCGAAAATATATGCAGCATGATCCTGGTGGGCGGCCCAGCGGGTCATTGCAGCGGAACGGGCCCGACTCTGCTGCTCAGAAGATAGAAGACCCTTCAATAATCAGCCCTTGATTAACCCTTACTCTACTATGCTGCGATATTATCACAGTTTTGGGTGCCTTATCTTTGGCTCAGCCTCCCGAGTGCATTATTAAAAAAGTGCTGGTAGAGTAAGGATTAAAGGACTTCTGACACTTGTAAACAAGTTGTTTATTTCTCTGTAGGAAATGTCATCAACGGTGGAGTGAAAATAGTTTGTAATGTGTGTGAAAAGCTTAATGTGTGTGATAAGCTTATTATTAACATATTTATCAGTAGATTTTCAAGAATTTTAATTAATGTGGCCACTATGTGCCACTTTAATCTCTTAAGTATTTCTTGGATTTTGGGGTAATTTGGTGAATAAACCAGAATCTAGGAAAGGTAACTTTGGTTACCATTCGATTGATTGTTTTTTTGTTTTTTTAATTTGAGTCTTTAAATCAGTTTAGAACAATATATACATACATTTAAAGATTTACTTGTAAAAACATTTAAATCCAAATTCAACAAGCACTGAATTGTTGAATTTCATGGAGAATTAAAAGTTCAGAATTCATTGAAAATTCAAATTCAAAATTCTGATATATGAAGAAAATATTTTTTCCTACAAAAAGTAGGGGACAGAGGGGGAAGACAAAGTTATCCTAAGACACATAATATTGTCATACAAATACAGCATAAATGAGGGAAAATCCCCTACCCTTCATAATTCTGGTATGCTTCATGTGTTAAACGATATATATATGAGGATGTATAAATGTGTGTGTGAATGTTATTTGCATGCAGTGATAGGCTTTCAGCTTTTTTCTTGTTTAGAGTTGGAGATTTTGTTTCTTCTTTCGATTTTGAAGTTTTTCAATCAAATATAAGAAAATACAGATCTGTACATAAGATTATTGAAATCAGATCAATTGAGCTCAGTTAATATTTATCATTTCTAGCTAATAGTTGAACATACTGTCCTTCTGACAATTTTAGTTTCTTTAATTGTATTCATTCATTTATGCATTATGTGTAATGTAACTGAATTTCTTGCAGGAATTTTTTTAAATGAAGATATTTGAACCTTGATGCTATTAAAAAGTATTGTAGTCAGACATGTAAAGAAATTAATTTAATTATGATCTAATTTATGCAAATTAATTTATGCAAAATAAAGGATAATATATTCGTACTGTATGTGAGTAATCATCACCTTGATTGTATTCCGTCCATAGAACATATTTTTCAAAAATAATAAAGATTTATGAATAATTACACATTCATAGTTGTATACATTCCATCACATTCAGTCAATATATATCATACATCTAGGTTACATTTTGTATTTTTAGGATAGATTTATTTATAGTCTTATAAGGTAGGAGTTTCACCCCCTTGCTGGTTCTCTGACCACTTCTCAAAAAGAGCAGGGTGTTCATCCACTTTCCATCCTGGCAAATTCTTTGAGTCCACACTAAAAACAAGTCATTGTGACTTACGTGTGCTTTCCCTGGCATATGTCTAAATTACAAAGAATCATATTTGAATATGTTAAATAAAGAAGCAAGCTTTAGAATGGAGTGAAAAATTTATTTGATATAATTTCTTTTTCAGTTTATCGTTACATGTTGGTTGATTATGTAGTTTAATACCTTGATGTCTTTTTTAAGACCTATAGTAGAGTTATGCAGTGCAGTTTAAAAAAAAGTGTCATTTGGATTGTTTTTTTTTACTTTTCTTAGGTAAGCGCAATATTGACCTATTTTGTCGTAGAAAATAATATAGGAACAAGTTTACAATTTGTGAACATTTTAGCTGTAGATTTCATTCTCTGTGGAAGAGATGCAAATAAAGTTTGTTGAAAATTTAAAAGTTTACCTTTGTGAAAAATCAATTGAAGTATATATTTCTTATTAAAAATTTCAGAAATATGTACACATTTCCAACTTTTTCAATAGAGAGAATATATGGATAAGACATTTAAATTTGTGTGGAACATCATTTTTATAACTCATTAGTGTTTATCCTTTATATTTAATGTTGCTATGATTAATTTAAGAATTGATTGTTGTGTAAGGTTGTACTGACACCCATCATATTTATATTTATGTCAAAAATCCACCCTAGCCTCTTCATCAATCTCCACAACCAAATCAAAGACCAACTCTCAAATTACACCTCCATCTATACTGATGGCTCCAAGGAAGGCAACAAGATAGCTGCTGCTGCCGTCATCCAAGACATCACCCTCAGTAGCAGACTTCCCGACTACTCATCCATTTTTTCAGCCAAGACTAAGGCCATCCTCCTCGCCCTCAACTTTATTGGGTACCTGCCGCTCAGCCACCTTCTCCAACTCAAAGGCTGTCTTTACTTCTTACTCAATCTTACATAGGATAACCACGCATCCCACCTCTTCCCTAAACTCCTTTTGCCCATCGTCTGCAGGAAAATTAATCTTTTCTTCTGGATATCCAGCCATGCTGGCATCCCTGGCAATGAGTGCTGATGCAGCCACTAAGCTTGCCCTCAACCTCCCCTACCCCATTTCCCAGAACTCTTTCTGACATCAAACCGCTTATCACTTCCCTTGTTCATGACCGCTGGCAAACATCATGGGAGTCCCAAATTGATAACAAACTCCACGTCATCCAGCCCACCATTTCCATCAAACCCACCATCCACAACCTCTCCTGTGTCGACAACGTTCACATTACCTGTCTTAGAATAGGTCACATTCACTCCCACCTCCTTATTGGCTCCCCCAACCCCTCTGCGAGAATTGCCAATGCACCCTCACAGTCCATCAGGTTCTCCTTGCTTGCCCCTTGTACAACCTTCCCAGAGCTTCCCTCGCTCCTCACAACTCAATAGCCAAGCTCTTCCAGAAAAATCTTTCAGATAAAATTATTTTTTTGTTCTTCATGCTTCCCTCTACAACCATATTTAGTCCTCCTATCCCACCCTCCTGTCTACTTTGTTTTTTCTTCACCTATGCACCTCATCTCTGGCCTTGGCTTTGGTCGAGAAGATGGCCGAGTAGTCGGGAAGCCTGCCACTGAGGGTGATGTCTTAAATGACGGCAGCAGCAGCTGCCTTGTCACCTTCCTTGTCACCATCAGTATAGATGGAGGTGTAATTTGAGAGTTGGTCTTTGATTTGGTTGTGGAGGTTGATGAAGAGTTTAGGGTGGGTTTGGGTTTTGTGATGTTCGGAGAAGCCCTTAGGTGGATAGAAGGGAGAGGGGTGGCCCAGGAAGGAAAAGTGGGCCAGGAGAAGGTGCCAAGAGTGGTGGGGTTGATGCCGAAGATAGAGGTCTGATTTGATGTGTAATCTGAAGGTAGGGGATAGGGTTTTAGTCCTAATAAAGAGGGTGGAGAAATTGGGGCACCTAATGAGGTTGTAAACAAGGTTCTGGGTGTTGGTGAGGACTCTACAAGCATAGGAGAGGCTAAGCTTTCTACACCTTAGCAGAAAGGGGGTTTGTTGGCTTCAACATAAAGGCTGGTGATTGAGGAGGTCCTGTAGGCAGCCAGACAAATCCTGAGGGCTTCATTTTGGATGGTGTTGATGTGGTTGAGGTAAGAGTTGTAAGCTGCACAGTAGACAATATTGCCATAGTCAAGTTTGGCACGAATGGTAAGCCTAAAGATTAAGAGGAGAGCATGGCGGTTCGCACTCCAATTGGTGTTGGAGAGGAGGCGGAGGATGTTGAGGGAGCTGTTGCATTTCTGTTTCAGGCTGGTGATGTGTTGCTTGTAGGAGCAGCTTGGGGTCTAGACTTAAATCCAGGAACTTAAGTGTGTTAAGTTTAGGGATGCGATTGCCATTGAGCACGAGGTTCGGGTTGGGTGGACATTGTTGAAATGACAGAAGTGTATGCAGACTTGTCTTGTCTTTGAAGAATTTAAAACCGTTATTGTTGCACCAGTCTTGCAGCTGGTTGAGGCTGAATTAGAGTCTATTTTCGACAAGAGGAAAGCTAGGGAATGAGTAAAAGATGGTGAAGTCGTCACGTATGATATTAAAGTCGTCCATGTAGAGGGCACGTTTGATGTTGAAGTCGTCCACGTTGGATGTTGAAGTCATCCACGATAAAGGGCATGTGTGATGTTGAAGTCGTTCACGTTTGATGTTGGGGTCTATAGAGTTAGACCCAGGAACTTTGTGTGTTCAACTTTAGAGATGCGATTGCCATTGAGCACAAAGTTTGGGTTGGGGTGGAGGTTGTTGAAATGACAAAAGTGCATGCAGACTGTCTTGTCTTTGGAGAATTTAAAACAATTAGGGAGGAGTAGAAGATGGTGAAGTCATCCATCAGAAGGTACGTTTGATGTTGGGGCCAAGGTTATCCGCGATGTCATTAATGCTCAGGTTGAAGAGAGGATGCTGCCTTGGGAGACACCCTCTTCTTGGGGGTAGAGGTTGCAGAGGGTGTGGCCTATACGAACTTGGAACTGCCTGGGTGAGATGAAGTTTTGAATAAAGATAGGGAGGTGGCCTGAGGCCAATGGTGTAAAGTTTGCAGATAATGCCATATTTCCAAGTAGTGTCAAAAGCTTTCTCGAGGTCAACCATGACTTGTCCAAAAAATTGAAATCCAAGGGATCTTTTATGTTATTTTGGGGAAAGTGAAGGTCTGTCCCTCCCCCCTTCCCCTAATGGCACAGAGTGAAATATGATAACTAACAAGCAGAAAACAGAATAGCAAGTCAAGGGGAGTATATCCAGTACAACTGGTACAGAAAACCAGTTCAAAAGGCTCTGCAGTACTTAATTTTAGAAATGACAATTCCCTGTTTTTGACAAACAACTACAGAAACTTCAAGGTATATGGAGAAGTGGCAATTTCTATATTTGGGAAAAGAGTATTCAAATCTGAGCAGATCAATTTTCAAAAAGCACTGTTTTGAGCTATGGCTGATCAAAGTTTGATCAGTTTTTTTATTCATGCAAAATTTGTGATGTAAGACTGGGTGAACAGCTCAAAATCTTTAGTGTAATTCTTTGAATTTCTCTCCTTAAATCTTGGTCACTGAAAATAATGAGAAAATCTTTTCCTGCTAGAACTTAACTCAAAACAACTTTTTGTCAGAATTTGGTGTATTACTTCAAATATTTATAAGGTACATGAACAAAGGATTTACAAAAGAAAATACTAAAAATTTGCATAAAATATGCAAAATGTGCCTGAGATTTAAAAACACTGTAAAATGGCCAATTGTCAACCAATTTTGCTACTGTGGTGGTTTTTGATATATTTAAAAGCCACTTAGTTTTATATTGTTGCATCTACACATCCATATACCTTAAATGCTTTTTAAGTTCTAACTATAGTAAAGAAAAAGCAAAATATACTAATATTATTAATTTTTGCATAGATGTATTTTACTATGGAAATTGTTTAAAACATATTATACATGATCAAGGTATATTATCAATAATAAATATGAAATACATCATTCTATTTATAGGTGTGGAAAACTGCAACAGGTGCTAAAAAATTAATCAGTCCACACATAATTATATTGATGCGGATCTTTATCAACTTAAAATCACTTATTGCTAAGCTGAAAGTGGTACCTCCTAGTAGTTTCTGTCAAGGGTATGATGAGGAGCCATACACTACCTCCCCCCCCCCCCCCTCCCCTCACAAAGTAGTGTCACCATATTTCTTTTAGCACTTTTGTGTCCAACTTTTGTGTCTTAAATTAAAAGGCTAGTAAAACTACAGACAACCCAATTTAGCAATATTCAGGACAGTTTTCATCACCTTCACATTAAAGCCAGTGCTGTGGCCAGGGAGAAATCATCCAAAGTCATCCCCCCCACACCCCCTCCCCTCCACCTCATAGAAAAACTGCAAATCTTAATTTCAAATCATTGGTCTTCAAGATAACATGGCTTCCCCCCCCCCCCCCCCTACCCCCTTCTCTTTCCAGGTGAGGCTGTGTTGCCCATGAAATGTGATTGTGGCTATAACACTGTTTAAAGCTAATATAAAGTAATAAGAATCTACTTCACTATCCAGGTTACACGGTTATGATGCATTCAGTCATTATCCCCAGGCTCACACTCAACTTATTTGAAGGAAATAGTGTTTATAATCTCATAAATAATGAAAATCATGTTTTAAATGGTGAATACAAGTGAAAAGTTCCTTCCCTAATACGAAACATACACCACTCAAAAATAATTTTTATAGCAGAGATAACCGGAGTCATTTCTGAGTTAATTTTCAGGGCTACATTATTAGCCTCTGAATATCTTCTACACTTTGTTTTTGTGTGTGATGAAACTGCAATGCTATACGACTTATATAAGTGAGAATATATCATATACATGGAATAAAATGACTGAACCTTGCCTACTCTCTGAAATGCATACAAAATATCATATATCTATGACAATGTTGAAAAGAATATATGTGGATAATAAAATCTATTGGAAGATCTGTCACATGAATACTTGATCAATAAGACTGTTATAGCAACCAAAAATCCTGGACTGACTGGCACAAAATCAGTAAGTTTAGTATAATGAATGCAGAGGGACAGGGACATAATTCTCATCTGGAAGTGGTGGGACAAGGCCTCTTATTCAAACAGTGTCGGGGGGGGGGAACAAGAGGCAAATTTTTCCTAAAATGTACTGAATTTTTTAAAATTTGCTGAAAAGTGTGTGGGGGGGACATGCCCCCTGTCCCCTGGGAATTACAGCCCTGCAGAGGGGTGCTGACTGTACATCAACCTCTCAACTAAACTCATTTGCAACTGGTCTTGAGTAAATTGTAGAGTGTTTGGCAGACTTAAACAACATTATATCTTGAAAGTTATATCAATTTCTTAAATATCAGGATTTTCAGTCCTTTATTAGTTCTTATAAATATGAATATGATTTACAATATTGGTAAACAGTATCAACGTTTTTCCCATAAATGATAACTGACATATTCTGTTGTTCCACCCCTCAAAAAATTAACTATTCTTAATCAAAGTACTGTACTTAATTTTCCATATTTCTTTGTTTTAATTATCAGGAATTTTAGTCCTTCATTACTTAATAAAAGTTTAAAGACGATTTACAATCAATCTTAAACATGTTTTAAAATTACTCCAGAAGTGATAACTGGTCAAAGTTCTCAAAAATTATAGGAAGGTAGGCAGTAACAAGATAGGTAACAAACCCCTTTAATGTTGAGAAGTTGGGATTAGTTTTCATCCCTGTTTGAGACTAAAATTTGTGATGGAACTCTTTTCATGATTTTTTTAGTTCCAAAAATAATATCATAACAGTAAGTTCCTCATGATTTTAGATTGTATTGTATATACTGTAATTATGCCTGAAATTACAGCTTTTGACATAATCTTTTTCCCTCTTATTTTCAAGCACTGGTTGACCCTCCCTCTAATTTGGAGGTGGGTTTATCTAGTATTTGATTCTCCACCGTATTATATAATATTTTCCCTCCTATCAGTCTTGGTGCAGTGTCATGTTCAATTAAATGCTACTTCATTTCATTGAATATTCATTTGCTTTTGAGCACCCATACTTTTGTTACAGATTGTTATCGAACTTAAACAAGTGATAACGTACATTTAAGTACAAGAAACCTTGAAAGTGCAGCAGCTACTGTGTATAGCATATAAAGTCGATACAAAAACGTAACAATAAAATTATCAGTAATAACTTACCACTACTATCATGTGCAGTGAATTTAAAGAACAGGTCAAAACACTCAGCTACATTGTTTTGAATTTTTTTAAGTTTAAAAATTATGAGAAAATTCTCAAAAATTCCCATCAAATCTCACCAAAAACAAACAGGTTTTGATTTGTACACTTTATAATTCAAAATCATACGTAAAATTTGCTATGTCCCCCTAATTATCATACTAATGGAAAGGAGATGCATCTATTGACAAAGAATTCAATGTTCCACAATCATTCAGACAAAATTTCTAGGTATCATTAATCCTTCTTGTGATCATAATGCAACTACTTAATTTTCCCTGTGTTACGGTGGCTGGTCCAAACTAAAGCTATTCTCACCTCACGATTGATGAGAAAAATTATTTGCATATCTTGTTTTAAAACTTTGAATTTGTAAAATTATTTCTTGTACTCATTTTAACCTGTCATGAAGTTTAAATATCAAAGAATTGTTCATATATAAACTGGCATTATTGACTACCAACCAAAGCAATGTATGCAAGTACTAAACTTCTGGCATTTAGTTCTTGTGTTTCTCTCAATCTCCCCTGTTTTCTTTCCTTCCTACCTCTGGAATGATCTAACTTCTCAGGCACAATTTGACCCTCGCTGTCGTGGTGCCGTTAAGCCCTCATCAAACAAACTGAACTACAACACCTTCATATTGTTTGTCAAAAAATAATCCTTGATGAACAAGAATAAACTTTTAAAGTCAGATCATGTATTGGGGTAATTTCCCCTCCCCATTATTCAAAATGATTCTTTAATGACAAAGAGAAAGATTACAATTTTTCCAGCCCCCTCCCCCAAAAACTACCTGGCTGCAAAGAATTTCTTCTCAAACTGACTTTTCAAGCCAATGTAAGAATGAGAGATTAAACTTACATCAAGTTAATTGAAGTTAAATAAGTTGCTTACATAATCTTGGCAAAAACGTTAATGTTTGAGCTGAAATAAATTTATCTATTGTAATATTTAAAACCAAAAACCCACAAATACAGAGGGCCCATTACTTTTCTTTCAAAAGGGCTTAAAATACTTACAAACATAAAAGAATAGTATTATACCTAAAAAATTGCACTACCATTTTCTTAACGCTAACATAACAACATGTTAAATATCAATAGTTTAACAACAGCACCAATTTGCATTATCAAAACTAGTTAATTCATACCTCAAATATGAAATCATCAAATTGAACATGATTTATATTCAGAAGATGCCTTTCTTAAAAGATTAGTACAGTAGTCAAGCATGTCCATCTTATATGAAAGAGGACTTCAAAAGAATCAAGATGGTGAAGAAAGTGTTCAAAAATCTTATTCCGAGAGATATTTAAGTTTAAAGTTTGGTTTCATTTCTGTAAAAACGACTGAAATCAGACTAGTTGTGATGCTACAGCCTCAGATTCCTCAAGTCTTTTATGTATTTTAAAATTATTTTTCCTCAAACTTTCTTCAGGTGGTATATTATAAATACCCTTCCTAGAATCAGTTTTACTACTTTTTTGACATATCCCATGATTTTAAGCCACAAAATTGCAGGACAAAATATGATAGAATACATAAAGACTTTAAGGAATCAGAGGCTATGACATCACGAGTAGTCTGATTTCAGTCGTTTCTACACAAATGATACCAAACTTTAAACTTAGTATCTCCTTAACGGAATAAGATTTTTGAATGGTTTCTTCACGATTTTGTTTCTTGTGAGGTCCTCTTTCATATAAGATAAACATGTTTGACCACTGAACTAATCCTTTAAATTTCATATTTCTATAATAGACTACAGAAAAAGAGTTCCAAGAAGTATTACATTTTTTTAAGTGTATATTTGTTGTGCTTTGTGCATTTTGACATAGAGATTAACATTTCACTGTACTTGAAAATACATATAATGTACCACAAATTCAAGAAAGGCTCCAAATTTACAGCATGTTAGAAAAGGTGAATGAATATTTCACTTCTTATCAATTAATCTAGGCATTTGTTTCAATTTCATTTTTTTGCAAAACTTCAATAACTTTTCTTTATAATTTGATAAGCAACAGTGCCTGGATCATCAAAGACTAATTGATGTAAGTTCATCAGAAAAACTCTCAATCTGACTTGAAATATAAACAGTCAAAGATTGAAGTGGGGTCAGATATAACAACCCCATCTCTGTCAAATGAAATCTTCTGATCAAAATATACCATTGGTGCGATAAAATGAATCTTTAACAATGCGTGAGCGGCCAAACTTTGGTGCCCTAAATTCTTTCACTACATCGTCAAGTCTCCATCCATAGTCCCAGGAACTTGTAAGTGGGTAATCGTATTTGTCCTCCGGTTTCTTCATCTTCCTGATCTGTAAGTAGGCGTAACGACCCGTCCCTTCTTTGCTAAATCCTTGATACAGCTGCTTCGTGACATTGGAGGTCACTGGTCTCATTTCAACCAACAAAGCATCAGGGTTGCTCTGGGCAAGGGCAGCAAGCTCTTTACTTTCATCCTTTTTAAGGTCAGACCTTTTCTTCTGTTTGTGGGCTTTTAGTGATAGAACAGCGGGTATATTGTGAATGGGTGGAAATTCAGTTTTTCGTTTACCTGCTTGTGCATCTTTGACAGAGTCCCTGGCAAATTCTTTGCTGTACTTCTCGTGCCATGCCAAACGGGTATAAGCTTCTTTATGGATGGATTCAGTCCAGAAGTTTTGTCGCTGTACGTCAAATAATTCACGAGGCATTTTGGAATGTTAAGAAGTACTTGTCCTGTTTATAAGAGAGAAAAAAAAAGGATAATAATTCTCTTCTATTTTCTAGATTACAAATAACACACAAATGCTAAAAATAATGCTTATAAAATAATCCTGTTTTTCATTGGGAATGGTTGCTCAAAGAAGTCAATGCAGCAAATCGAGCTGCAATCAAGCTCGTGAGCAAGTTCAGAATTTTCGCCCCGGGGTAATTTTTTTCTACAATACTATTTGAAGTTAAATATACCTTAAGAAAATTCCCAAGTTACATATAGTGTATGCTAGGAGTTTGAAAAAACAAATGCAATGTCACCCTAACTTGTTGGTGGATCAATAAGATATCAAAATGGATCTTTGTACAGAACAATAAACCTTGTGTCAATGAATCTTAAACTGAATGTTCCTGTGAATTCTGTGTGGAGAGCATACAGTACATCTCTACCTCTTTTCTGCATTTACGAATTAACCAATTTAATATTTGTTTAAATTAATTTTTAGATTGTATGATTAGTTTAGACTTTCATAGCAGAACACCTACTGTAATATTGTGGAAGAGCCAGATCAAATACCAATTTGAAAAATAATTGGTCCACATATTCATGTGCATAGAAAAACATGCACACATGTATGTAACCTATATGACACTCTAATCTGCCCCCTCCCCCTCCCTTTCTCAGTATTACAGTCATTTAGCCTATTCTCAGTAAAATTACATGATTAGGCCTACATTCTTCTATTCTATTTCTAACAATCATTTTCTTAATTCTATGAAGTACTGAATTATCGGACAATCTACCAACCAGGAAAATATATGCATGCGCAACGGCAATGGTATATATTATGAAATCATTTTTGGACATCAAAACATAAATTAATTATTTTTTTGCCCTTTACCTGCCCACATCAGGTAGATTATGAGAACTTGCCAAAAATGATGCATCATTTGACGTCACTTGTAAACAAAGTATATTGTTTTATTTATCTAGGCCTAGTAATAAAAACATGAACATAAAAGTAATTTAAACATAGGTGCACCCATCTTTAGGACTTTACTCTAATGAACTTGTCAGTTATATGACTCACCCCTACTATTCCCGGCAATGTCAGTCAATGGTGAGTCATTGACATATAAAATAGTGACTCACATGTGCATCATTTTACCAAATTATCAGTCACCAGAGTGACTCTGGGGTGGGTCAATTTATTTCAGACCCATTGAATTTGTACAGAGGTGATTAATTTGGGTTAAGTCATTTCACAAAAATTGTCAGTCACCTAAGTGAATGAGGGGTGCATCAATGTACATGATTTTCCTCCCACTTTGGTGCAATGACTCACCTTATCCGGGGGTGTAGAGTGAGTCACACAATTGACAAGTACATTAGTTAAAACATTGCAGTGAAATACTAAATAGGACTAATATCACATGAATAATTATTGTATAACTTTGGTCGGACCATTGTTGGACAAACTTTTGCCCTGACCATGGTCAGGATGATCGGGGCAGTTCCGCTACCTATGATAAATTGGAAAACATGTTGAAAAATAAAAAAATAGATCAATTTTAAGATAGATCAATCACACTTTCATGTAGATGAGATGAATAATGTTTATGATGGTGAGCTGTTTTACAAATTATAAAACAAGGTAACCAACTGATTTGCCTTAATTATCTTCATGATTTTAATCATACCATGGCATCCATGCATGCTACAGCGTGCAATAACTGAATAAGCAAATTCAAGACACTAGGCACGTTACTAGGCCTAGGCTATACTGTAATAATATTAGTTCTGGTACAGTGGAAAACAAGTAGGCATACTAGGCTAGCCTAAGTTAGGCCTTATGATTTTTCTTCAAATATCTGGAAATGGAAAGAAGAAAATACATACCTACAACCTGTGAAGAAAAATAACACTTGTCCACACAACTTTTCAATTGTAAACCATTTGATATTTACAGTCAACTTTCTTCAACTTTTTAGAGAGTTTCCAACTTTGCCAAACTTCTCTTGATCATGCCTGTGTTTCGTGTGGTTGCTAAGCTTTCATCAATCGTTGTTTACATAGCTGGGTAAACCAGCTGTTCGTGGTGTCTGTTGTCACGTTAGTCTTTTAAGACATTGGCGTATTTCTCGTTAGGTTATTGACGAAGCGAGATCATGCAGTATGAATATGTAAATATCACGCTTTCATCAATCGTTGTTTACATAGCTGGGTAAACCGGCTGTTCGTGGTGTCTGTTGTCACGTTAGTCAAGACCGCCTTATTGACCTCATGAATATGTATATCACGAATTTACATTATTCATGTTGCGCGGTCTAGTCGAATGAACGTACGTAAAGCTATGTAGGCCTATGTCGGAAAGATTTCACAGAAAAGTGAGAACGAATTGATCGGAAATGGCTCCGGCTCCGGAGGAAATAGACGTATTTTCAGGGCCACACAGTAGAATAAAGCATCTTGTAGATCTTTACTCGAATAGGGTTTGTAATGCTTGTTATTTTACTCCCGAAATTGTTAGAATGATTGTACCAAATTTCATTACTATCCTAACTTAAGTAACGTTAGTGCATAGGCCTAGCCTAGTCCTAATTTGTGTGCAATTTGTGAAAATATATATAGGCCTAGGCTTTCTCCTTAACGTTAGGCCTAGGCCTACCCAAATTGTATAGTGATGTAATCCGATTAGGCCTAGGCTACATCACTATACAATTTATTACAGTCACTAAGCTAAAATCCCAGTGTTAATTGTTTTCATCAAAGATTAATGAAATCAATCAAACAAATCAAAATATGTCACAGATTCTTTGCAGAATAGACATGGTATTATTGGTAATTTGACAATTTTGGTATTCGTGTAACGTTAGGCCTAACGAGGCCTATTCAATATGATCTAACGTGAGTAAATCTGAACAAGTAGTTTGTCGGTGAAAACAAAGCAATTTACCATTACAGCCAGTGTGAAATTGGTCACCTTTAGAGGCCTAAATCTCTATGTACGCTTTGGTATTTTTGCAGGAATTCCTTGCAAATTTGGAAGGAACATCGTAGAAAAGATCATTTCAAAGTTTGAAATAAATAGGCCCTATGTATCGTGTGTACCTAATGTTGTGGTTCACTTGTGCACAAATCATAGCAAGTTTTTACCAACAAAGAGTCCCAGATGTTCAAAATGCCCGGATGACCGAATACCTAAATTCGGGATTAATGTTGCACGGTATACCGGTACTAAGAAAAGTACTGGTATTTTATGATGTTGGTACAATACGATACCACCAAATGAAAAACACTGAAGTACCGCCGAGCACCGTCAGTATCTGTACTTGCAAGAATAAGTTATAAAAGATACTTTAAATCACTTAAAAATCAGAAAAAAATTATTTTTTTGAAATATATAGGGCCTATGTCTTTGCACATGGTACATCACCTAAAAATTTCATTAAAATAGAAAAGAACATAATATTAATGGGAAGATATGATTGCAAAACTTGAGAAGTTTGTAAAAATTCCTGCTATTACTTGAACTTTCAACACAGCTGGCCTAGTTATGGTGCACTACCAGTTTAGCGAATATGCAATATAGGCCTATATGTAGTACAGTAATGTTAGTACAGAGTGGGAAAGTAGTACCAATTATAACTTTTGTGCAATTTTTCTATGCCTAATTGTCATGAAATATGCCTGTATTTTTAGTATTTATCGTAACAAGAAAATATAAGAATATTTTTAAATTCTTTTGAAAAGACATGTATGCATTCACTTCCGTCTAAAAATTGCTTCAATCAATAAATGAATGTGCAAATTTACATCAGTGTTGAACATTTCCAGTGTGAATTTTTCCTTTCGACACGAAAGGGCAGGTTAAAAGAAAGAAAATAATCCCCTTCCCCATCATGTCACATTTACCTTAAAAATAATAATCTGCAAGTCACATAATGAAAATTCTTCTCACAATCAGCAACTATTTATTTCCAAACAAAACTTGAACAAAGAATTGTAATATGTCAAGATCGTTTCAATCGGAAAAAGAGCCAAATCACTTCTAGAAAAAAAGCTACAGTATCAAAGCCAAACTGTAATCAACTTGAATTCCAATATACCAACTAATATACCAACCCTGGCTCATAGGTCAGTATCGCGCAATGTTACAACAAAATAAAATGTTCGAGAAAAAAAGCCAAATTAAGCTACAGTATCGAAGCCAAACTGTAATCAACTTGAATTCCAATATACCAACTAATATACCAACCCTGGCTCATAGGCCAGTAGAGCACAATGTAACGGTAAAATAAAATGTGCCATTTTAAAGCACTTTTAAACTTTCATTTCGGCCTTTTGATGGCTTAAAATTTCAAATCTGGGAGATGCTTGCCATTTGGATGTGGAATTTCAGTAATCCATCCAATTTATTGATGGTTTTAACTTCATTTAAGGTGAGTTTTCAAAAATTTCATGGACTCGCACTGTAACTCACTCAAGTGTACAAGATGCAAATTATGTGTACAGAACAGTTAGTGTTGATTTTTGCACAAAACAGTCCTAAGTTAGTTGTTGTGAACAGAATCACAGAGGGTTTCGGCCCATTGGGATTTCATTATTGATGAGTATTGAACTTAATATTAGAAGCCCTGAAAGGCATGACCAGACTTAAAAATTGGAAAAATAATGTTGAGAAATCAATCAGCAGTTTTTGTTTTCATTTTGCCCGAAATTTTTCTGAAAGTTTTGCAAGAGTATATAAGCCTACACTGTTGTTTTTGCTCGTTTGGAAAATACTGACGATTAAAAATAGAAAGTTTCGGCCAATTACGCACATGCGCAAGTCACTGCAAGACTTGCATGTTATTACGATGGGGTAAATTCTGTTAATATACGGACGTGATTAGTGTTGAAAAATATATTTACCCCTGTAACAATTAAATGTGTCTGAATTGAAAAAAAAGTGTGTAGATATAGAGTTGAATAAACTTTCAACGCAAGTTGCAAGCTTGTGTTAACAAACAATGTCAGTAATTCTAGAAGGTGTAATCGGGTGATTCGTTTGATCTTATTAACATAGAGATCAGGTGTATATTTATATTTTAATGTTTAAAACGGAGTCCTAACCAACACCCAGAACATTGTTTACAACCTCATTAGGTAACCCAATTTCTCCTTCCTCTTTGATAGGACTAAACCCTATCCCCTCCCTTCAGCTTACGCATTATATCAACCTCTTCCATCTCGGCATCAACCCCGCCACTCTCGGCACCTACTCCTGGCCCACTTTTCCTCCTTGGGCCACTCTTTTCCCGTCTGTCCACCTAGACCTCTCCATTTATCATAAAACTCTAACCCACCCTAACCTCTTCATTAATCTCCACAACCAAATCAAAGACCAACTCTCAAATTACACCTCCATCTATACTGATGGCTCCAAGGAAGGCAACAAGACAGCTGCTGCTGCCATCATCCAAGACATCACCCTCAGTAGCAGACTCCCTGACTACTCATCCATCTTTTCAGCCGAGGCTATGGCCATTCTCCTCGCCCTCAACTTTATTAAGTACTCTCCTCTCAGCCACTTTGCCATTTTCTCCGACTCAAAGGCGGTTCTTACTTCATTACTCAATCTTAAATGGAATAACCTCACATGCCACCTCCTCCTCCGGAAACTCTTTTCTCCTGCCCTCTGCAGGAAAAGGGTTCTTTTCATCTGGATACCCAGCCATGTTGGCATTCCTGGCAATGACAGGGCTGATGCAGCCGCTAAGCTTGCCCTCAACCTCCTCCCTACCCCTTTTCCCTTTTGCGTCAAAATGGTTTTTTCTTTGCATTCGTTTGTATTTTTTTAATTCTACTATTCTATTATGTACTGTAGGCATTGAAATTGTTAGACACATCTTTTTACTGTATTTAAAAAAATCTTGATATTTTTGTGTTCATCGTATAAGATTATTTTAACACAACTTTGTACATACAAAAAGTATTTATGGTAAAACTATTTGTGTTGTGTACGAAAGAGCTTTGATCACACCTCTTTGTGTCATATACACACAACAAACAATTCACAAAAGATACATAATTTTCAAGGTGTCTAATTTTGCAATATTTGGGAACAATTCATAAATGGAGCTTGGTCCGCCAATACGCCTTTACTAGTTCTTTTGTTCTCAGGCGTATTTGAATTTGTGTGGTTTTTTTTGTATTTTTCTTTTGTGGTTGTGGTGTTCGTTTTGGTTTTTTATGGGGTGACTGACCATTCTTTTTAGAGATTTTGTACCCCTATATAAGTATTTAATTTTAAGCAGAACAGTCTTTAAATGGTCCCAACTGCATGAAAAGGTGTTAAGTTGTGACAAATCAAAATTTGTAACAAATTTCAGCATGTGTAAAAGTGATGATGTATGAACAGATTTTTTTCTCAAACTGTTCTACTGTTAAATCTAGGCGAAGGTTATAATAATATCCAATTTCCTGTTCACTGTAACCAACTTCTCCCATTCAACATATTTGTGAAAAGGACCAAAAAATAAGTTAACATGAGCAATTTTCTAGTTGTCCCATTCTGATTTCTGAGGTCACACAATATTTATTGTGCAGTTAATGCTAATAAGGTATCTCAGTTTTAAAATGTTGTAAAATTGTGAATCTTTAACCAATATTGATGGGAATCTTTGCTGTTTGTATGGATTTTAGAATTATTGAGCCATTTCAGCTCATAGTATCCATATAACTTTAAGAGTTAAAGTAACACAATCAAGTGGTCCAAAGTTTTGGGCTTGGCTTTGTACAACAAATACATAATGTCAAAAGTCAGGATTTAGTATCTTCTTTCTTCCAACAGCTGGATGTTACAGACTTCTCCAATGAAGCTGACCTGAAATCATTCTTGTGGAGTTTAAAAGTGACCTTCAAGGAGTTTAAGACGCATGAAAATATTGAAAATGAATTTATTATGGAAAGACTTAAGAGAAGACTCAATTATCACAAAGTAAGTCACCGCCAACACTAGAATTACTGCATTTGTGTTTACTGCATTAAAGAAAAAACTTACTGTGTAGTAGGTCGTATATTAAGATATATATATTACAAAAGAGCACCATTGATGCTGGTGATGCCTTCAAATTGTCAGAAAGGTTTGAACCAATAGAGGGATTTCATCACATGACTCTAACTCAACTGGGAGTCATTTTGCAGAGCAGAGCTTTGCACGTTAAGTATTTCATGCATCTGATCTTCACACAGCTCAGTCACATCACACGTAAAACAAACAGACTCCGTCTAAAACACGCGCTGGTGATGAAAACGTGCTGCGCATGTAAAACACGTGGTGGGCATGTAAAACACGTGCTAGGCATATAAACACATGCTTGTTTAAATGAACTGACCAGATGAATTAATTTTTTAATATAAAATGTTATTGTAAAGAAAAGATTACCCTCCCAGAACTTCGAGGAATCTTAATCAGTGGATTCTAAACACGTCTATTAGTTAGTGCAATCAATGGCACAGCACACTACGGCATACTACTTACAAAATTAATCTTATGTAACAACATGCAAACGTTGAATTCGTTGAACATGAATAGGTTGAATTCCTCAATACACATTCTTGACAAATGTATGCATACCCATACTGCATGATGTTACAATTATTCAATTAGCTGGTAGTTTATCCGACCCAGCCATATGTTGCTATTTTGCATGGCTGTGTATTAGTTGTTCCATGTTTGGCCGGTCTATTTGCACTCTGAAGAAGATGAGTATGCTGGGTGCGATTTGGTGAGCACTAGGTAATTTTATAATGATTGATATAGCAGATTTGTAAGTTCTTGAAATATTGTACTTAAGAGCCTATAGCACTTCTCCTGAAGTGAGTTTTACAATAGTTACAAATATTGAAATATGAATTTTATTGCATGATTTGTAGTGGATTATGCACATTGAGCAAATATCTTTTAAGAGAAAGTCTGCTAATAATTAATTTATGTTGATTATCATTTGTTCCTCTGAATTGTCATGCTGATCAAAATAAGCATTTCTTGCTGAGAGAAAATTGCTGTTTGTTGTCTCAAACAAGCTTTTCTTATCATACTATAGGCTGCATGTTGCTATGCTTCTTTGCTGTAACTCATGATAAACTGCTTTATAAATAATACATTTTCAGTTGATATGTGCCTTCTTTATTTCAATTGCAATTTCCTATTTCCAAGCCACTACAATAGTTCACTATGCTGAGTATGCTCAGATTTGAACAGAGTTTAGGGGGTCTCTTGCAACATGGCATATTTAGCATAATTTTGAACTCCCATTTTTTTGGAAATTGCATTCTGGAACATCTAAAGAAGCAAACATGAAGAAATAACATCTTTGATGTTTAGTGTTGAATTACTTAATACACATTCTTGACAATGTATGCATACCCATACTGCATGATGTTACGATTATTAAATTAGCTGGTAGTTTATCCGACCCAGCCATATGTTGCTATTTTGCATGGCTGTTTTTCAGCTGTTTCATGTTTGGCTGTCTATTTCACTCTGAGAACATGAGTATGCTGGGTGCGATTTGGTGAGCACCAGGTAATTTTATAATGATTGATATAGCAGATTTGTAAGTTCTGAAATATTGTACTTAAGAGCCTATAACACTTCTCCTGAAGTGAATTTTACAATAGTTACAAATATTGAAATATGAATTTTATTGCATGATTTGTAGTGGATTGTTTACTATTGAACAAATATTACTAAAGAGAAAGTCTGCTAATAATTAATTTATATTGATTATTATTTGTTCCCTCTAAATTGTCATACTGATCAAAATAAGCATTTCTTGCTGAGAAAAAATTGCTGTTTGTTGTCTCAAATTAGCTTTTTTTATCATACTCTAGGTGTGCATTCAAGAGGTAGCTGAAGTCCATTCTGATGATTGTCTTGGAAAGATGGCCAGAATGCTTGAAGATGGATGTACCCAAACAGCCACGTGTCAGTCTGCGGATGAGATGGCGAGGATAGGAACGCACTTGGCAAATGCGCTGAGGAAGTTCACAGAAGGGTTCCTGCCTCACATGCAGGAAGAGGAAGAGGTATTTAGTCACATTTTAATTCTAAGATGGATCAAAATGTGTGATTTTTTTCTATGTCAGCAATTTTGAATGTTTAATTGGTTTTCTGTGAGCTTCATAAGGTTTTGCTCTCCTTCGTATATCTAAATATAGTTGGGGAAATTATGATAGTGCACCAAGCTACTTATTTTAAATTGAATTTAAATTGAAAGTAGTTATTTGTTCAACAAGGAGTCAGAAATCACAACTTAATCAATCTGAAAGTTCAACAAGTTAATCTGAAAGTAGCTTGTCCACCATGCACCAACTTATGCATCTATGATAATTTCAATTATATTTTCAATTTTGGTCATCGTGGGCTGGGAGATGATTATTTTGTGGATCCCTGCAAAATGGTACAACAATAGATGAAATGCGGAAATAATAAATGAGAATGTCATTTTCAAACCTTTGGAATATGGCAACTTATTGGAATTAAATGAAAAATTTAGTGTAAAGTTTTTCAGTAAGGAATAAACATGTTCTTCTGACTTAAAAAATTATATTTGTGTGTTATGTATTAGTACTCATCAGTGGTAAAGCATAACATATGTGGGGAAGATGCACATGGTGTGTGAACCACATGTTGTTTAAGTTATTGTGCATATTCTTAATAGGAATTTTATTTTTCTTTGCATAGTTTTTCCAACCACTCCTCATGAAGTATTTTACCTATGAAGAGCTGAAGGAGATTCGATTGAAGGTCCTTCACAAGCACTGCCTGCTCACAAATTTGGAAAAGGAAGACCAAGAGGTGGAATGTAAAGGTAAGCTTGCCTTAAGGAAAATCATTGCAGTTTCAGTTGTTGTACTTTTGTTCTTTTATACCTTATACCTGAACTGTAGAACACACCTCTCCCCCCCCTTCATCTCAATTTTCGATATTTTCAAGAACAATCCTACCTCCAACTTCATCACTTTTCTCCACAACCGCAATTTATTCCACCTGATCTAAACCTTTCCTATCCGCCTTACCTTCCTCACCTTCCTTTTATTACCTTAACTTCTTTCCTTAAATTTATTGCTGAGTTTTTCCAGAAAAACCCTCCAGATAAAATTATCTCCTTTCTTCATCATGCTTCCCTCTACAACCATATTTAGTCCTCCTCTCCCACCCCCTCTCTCTTTTTTTTTCTTTCACCCATGCACCTCTCTCGATCCCAGCTTTCTGACTTTTAGTTCTTGTATTTCTCTCGATCTCCCTGTTTTCTTTCCTTCCTACCTCTAGAATGATCTAAGCTCTCAGGCACAATTTGACCCTCATTGTTGTGGTGCTGTTAAGCCCTCATTAAACAAACAAACTTCTTTCCCTTACCCACATCTCCCTCCTTCCCTCTTTCCCATCTCTTTCCTCTCTGTCTTATATCAAGCACCTTAGTTTTTAACACCCTCTTGGCACATTTGACTCTTGACTATCACGGTGCCATTAAATGTCAACAAACCAAACCAAGTCATTATATTTTGTGGATCATATGAAAACCAATACAGACCTTCTCAAACCAATATTAGCCAAAAGTGATTACTTTAAGTGCTGGCGGATTATTCCTTTGTTATCCAACACCCTTATAGACCTTTTTAAACCAATATTAGCCAAACGTAATTACTTCAACTGCTGGCGGGTTATTCCTTTGTTATCCAACACCAATATAGACCTTTTCAAACCAATATTAGCGGAACATAATTACTTCCAACTGCTGGCAGATTATTCCTTTGTTACCCAACCAATCAGCTGCAGTTACTGGGGGGGAGAAATTGTTAGCAACATTTCACGATCATATTACCCTCATGTATAATGCACATATGAGTAGCATTTGAAAGCATTTTTGTCATACGCTTTGTCCCATGCCCTGCATGAATTGTGCAGAGGGCCAAGAATCCCCATCATTTGATTGGTCTATGTGAATTTTGGCTATACAATATTTAAATTATTTTTCGGGAAATTGCCGATTCATATTTGATAAAGTCTATATGATATTTCTTTCTTTTACTGAAAAGAAACCACCATGAGCTGTGGAAGTGATTTCAAAATAACGACAGCGTTAACTTATTTGGCATATCAATATTTTCACAGAAAAACTTGAAGAGGAACTTCTTCCGGCCAAAATCCAGCTGTTGCCACCAGAGATAATGATGAAGGTCTTCTCATATTTGAACCCGAAAGAGCTCTGCCGGTGCGCTCAAGTTTGTCCTCAGTGGGGAGGAATGACAAAGGATCCACAGTTATGGAAGGAAATCCATCCTGTGCAATGGGCTCAAGGTACTTCACTGACCTTTTTGAGAGCAGTTCAGAATGTATAAGGATGTTTCAGCTGACGTCATGAGGTCACATGACTTTGTTTACATCACCATTTTTTAGGGCAGACTGCCGTCTGCTGTACACTTGCATATGTTTGCATGTTGTTATATAAAATTACTTTTGCAATAAATTAATTAATCTGGCATCTTAACCAGCGCGTGTTTATATGCCCAGCACATGGTTTACATGCTCAGCGCGTATTTTCATTGCCAGCGTGTGCTAGTTCGTGTTTTAGGTTTAAATCTTTTTCTTTTACGTGTGATGTGACTGAACTGTGTGAGGATCAGATGCATGAAATACTCAACGTGCAAAGCTCTTCCCTGCAAAATGGCTTCCAGTTGAGTTAAGAGTCATGTGATGAATTCTCTCTATTAAAGATATTGAGTTTGTGTATACTACACTTGTTTGTATAAAAGTGGATTTAGTATGTTGGGAGGTAAAGAAAGGATGCCAAAAATTGATAATGCATGGTATCAATTTAGGTCAATACCTTTGAGGGATCTGCCTACCAAAAACTCATGAGAAGCATATCCTCCCTTTCTCCATATCACTTTTTGGTTTTCTTTCTCATACCCCCTTTCCCCTTCCCCTTTCTCATTCCCTTTCCCCTTCCCCTTTCTCCTACCCTACCTTTCTCTTCCCCTTTCTCCTACCCCCACCTTTCTCTTTCACCTCTTCTTCTCTTTCACCTCCCCTTCTTTTCACTTCTCTTTTCTTTCACCTCCCCCCTTCTCTTTCACTGCCCCTTCTCTTTCACCTCCCTTCTCTTTCACCTCCCCTTCTCTTTCACCTCCCCTTCTTTTTCTCCTCTCCTTCTCTTCCACCTCCCCTTCTCTTTCACCTCCCCTTCTCTTTCACCTCCCCCCTTTCACCTCCCCTTCTCTTTCACCTCCCCTTCTCTTTCACCTCCCCCTCCCTTTCACCTCCCTTCTTTCACCTCCCTTCTCTTTCACCTCCCCTTCCTTTTCTCCCCTTCTCTTTCACCTCCCCTTCTCTCTTTCACTTTCCCCTTCTCTTTCACCTTCCCTTCTCTTTACCTCCCCTTCTCTTTACCTCCCCCCTTTTCTCTTTCACCTCCCTTCTCTTCCACCTCCTTTTCTCTTTCACCTCCCCTTATTCCCCTCTTGCCTCCCCATGTAGTTTCAGCTGTCCCACAATTTTCATATCGCAGCACTTGTTTGATAACTAGCATGAAAGGTTATTGTTATACATAGCCTCCAATAGCAGATGTAATTGTGATATATTTGAAGATGATGTTTTGCTATGTTGGGACACTTAATTACAATGTTTGATTATTTCTAAAGGTGACTGGCGTTTTCACATCCCTCTTGAGGAAGTCGATGAAGTCACTGACACCTCAGAGCTTGTGGATGAAATGAAAAAGTTCAAAATTGACGACGATGCGGACATTGACGAATCAGAATCCTCAGAGGAGAGCGATGCAGAGATTTACAGCCAATCAAAATCCCCCTTTGAGAGGATCAGACTTGAGGCGAAGGTTCTGTCAGATATTGTCAAGTTCTTATTGCCTGCGTGGGATCTGGTGTACAGTTTGTGAACTTAGCCAGCAGTAAGGCGTTGACAAATGGCTTGGTAAGTTTCTGAAATCTTATAATTATTTTTTAATTTTAGCAAAGTCTGTGAACTTAGCCAGCAGTAAGCCATTGACAGATGGCTTAGTAAGTTTCCACAATGTTTAAGGTTAAAGGAGCATTAGACTGAAAAGTGAGGGCTTATTTTTAGAGGGTTTCCCCAAAAATCAAATGCTTGTATAAAATGCAAAGGTACAGCAGTTTTCTGGTAAATATGAATATTATTATGGACCAAAAACAGAAAAGTAACAGAAGAATGCCAAAATATGAGATCAGTGACTCTAAATTTGAACGAATGTATTCAAACTTCAAGTCGTTTCTTTAATATGATATACAAAAAAAAATTTTTTAGTTAGCCTACTTAAATATCCTAACCTGATACTGTTATTAATGAGCCATCTATCTGGTCTCTCTTTGGGTGATAATTGGTATTTAGGTAAGTCCTTTTTTATTCCATTAATAATCCACTGCCACAAAGATTTTGTAATACTTGATGCAATGATTTCTCTCAAAATTTCAGATTTAAGGGCTCATTAAAAAACTTGTATAATAGCTGTATAGATCCAATTTAAGATTTATATTGGCAGACAGTTTGATTTTAAGGCAAAAGTGATATTTGAGTGTAAGCAGAAACAGAAGTCCAAGATGATTCAAGTTGATCATATGATAAATATCCACACACTGAATTAATGAAAGCAGTAAATTCTAGATGCAAGCAGCATCAGACACAGTTAAAAATTGATGAAACTTTGGTAACTTTCTTGAAAACACTTTCTTTTATACACTCCTCAAGCTTCTAGTACTTTGGAGATCTCCTGGATTATCATTTCATAATTCATTGGAAGTTCTTTCTCGTATGTTCTTTTGTAGCATGTTCTCAACTGTTATTGATCTTATTACGTTCCAATTCTATGCGCTCAACTTGAATTTTCTGGAACTGCGCCACCAACTTTATATAAAGAATGTTATTGCATAATTTTCAATGCTCAATGGAATGTCTTTGATTTTTTTTTTTTTTGGAAAGGTCGCATGTATAACAATATTCAAGTGACCTTTACCCTTGTGTTGTCTGTGGGCTATGGAGGCATGAAGTTTATTGATCTGTCGTGGATATTATATCTGTGAAGTTTGCAAAAAACAAGCGCCCTCACTTTTCGGTCTAGTGCTCCTTAAAAATATTTTTAATTTTAGCATAGTTAAATGCAAAAAATTTACAAATTTGAGTATTCGGGATGACATCACAATGCGTGCATCAATTGAGTTGTCGTTGAAAACAAACCCTACTCTCCATTGACACTAACTTTATAACGGCCCACTTTGGGCAAGAATATTCTTCATTTCCCTGCTGCCTATGGATCAAAGTTTGACCTAATATTATAAAGGATATCAAGATCAACATATGCCAAAATTTTCCAAATATTTGATTCTCCTGATTAAGAGGGAAAAAGAGCGTAAATCATAACAAAATCAGAAACCCTTATTGGTTAGTTAGCATGCATAAAAAAACAACTGATAAAATGACCGAATACTTGAATATACAGGCAAAGTAAAATTTTGATTTTGCCCTTTCCTGTTTTACATTCAAGATGATGTATTAAATAGAATATTGATTTGTGAGGCTTAATGCTAGATTCTTCATGTCATGATATTTCCACAAATACCTATCTTATTCAAATCCAGATTAATGGTGGCATGAACTAAGGGAGGGGACAGGATGGTTGAAGTTTATTGTAAAATTTGACAAAATACACCTTATTTTCCAAGGATGGACTACATATGACTTAAAAAACTTTGTAAACATGGTATCTTAGACAGTTGGAAACTTATTATATTATTATTATTACTACTATTATTATTATTATTACGTTTTAAAGTGCATATACCAACAAACATATTCAAATGCGCTGTACATAAAATAAAGGTATATGAAAGGATTGAAACTGTAAAATATAAATACATAAATAACCTAAAATACCTGTATATGATAAAGATAACGATAATAAATTTAAATTAAAAGGCTATAAAGTGAAGATTTATCTACCTACTGTGGTTTAGAGGTTATCATACCTGTCAACAGACCACGAGGCCCTAGGTTCAAGCCTGGGTTGGGTAGACACGCCAGTGCACCACAATTGGTTATCAAAGGCCATGGACATTGACTTGGTTGTCGATATTATGTCTGTCCGTACGTCGTACCTGTGTTCTCGTCCGGGTCTTATTAAGCGTTTTGTGATAGCATTGTTACTATCATAACCGAATACGCAGGCGACGACCCCGTCATTGTAATTGTGTGTTCACTCGTCACGTTGGAAAATAAAATGATAAAACAATGTTTAAAAAAAGTAAAATGAGCTAAAAACCTAACATTCATCAACAGTGAAAAATGAAAAGCTTACAAGAAAGCAAAAGTATAACCCAACAGAAATCAAAATAATTAAAAATAAGCTTCAAGGAATAAATAGGTTTTAAGGTCAGATTTAAAAACGCTAAAAGTATCAATACATCTAAGATCCTCTGGAAGTGAATTCCACAGAGAAGGGGCAGCATGACTGAAAGATCTAGGTCCAAATTTTTGCAGTTCTTATCCTAGATACATTTAAATGCGAGACGAAGAAGGCAAGGTGCTAGTTGGGGTGTAAATGGATCTAAGATCACAAATGTATTTTGGGCTAGGTTATTAATGCGTCTAAAACTCAACAATAAAATCTTTAAATGTATGAGATTTTGGTCAAATATGACACCCAATTTGTGCACTTTGTCAAGTGTAGTTGTAGTTGTATTCCTCACTTGAAAAGAGATCTCAGGTAGTTTTGATAATTGCTGCTTTGAGCCAATGATAATTAATTCAGTTTTTGAGTCATTCAAGCTCAGATTATTAATTTAAAACCAATGACGGGCATATGCAATGTATTTTATATTGCATATATGTTATGCAAGATAGTATTTTCATCTTAGTTTTGGTATAAGTACATCCATTCCATTCTGCAGTCTGGTTTTTATGACAGTTATTGTTAAGTTTGTATTATTAAGTATTATCACAGAAATGCCTGCTTGACCTAAGATTGATTTGATCCTGAAGCAGTGCCACTGCATTGCAGTCCACATCAGTGTCCACACTGAGGCTCAAAATTTGGGGGGATATTGCCCCCTTGTGTAATTTTTTGGGAGGGATTTTCCATGAAGAAAAAAAAAAAACAGAAATAATAATAATATAAGTAATAACAGAAATACCAAAAGAGACCTAACGATATGACTTAAAATGCCAAACTATCAGTGGGAAATGCCAAATTTGACCTTTTGGTAGGAAATTTGGCCTTTGATTTGTTTTTTGGCATTTTATTAATATTTTATTAATGTGAACACTGGTCCACATTACTATGTTTGTTCATGCCTTCAGTAAATATGTATTGTTTCCTGCAGCAAGTGAACTTTGTCCTGTAATGACCTATCTTTGACAATGACCTTGTATTGACCTATCATTGACTTTATATTTAGCTATCATTAACCTTATATTTACCTATCATTGACCTTGTACTTAACGTTCATTATGCACTCATTTTCACTGCAGGTTTACAAGTTTCTTCAACATTGTCCTAATATCCATGCTTTGAACTTGGCCCAGACTAAAATATCAGATTCGGCCTTTAAAGGGTAAGTTTGAAAATCAGTTATTTTGTATTTCCCCCTTATATATTTGAAATAATTTAAGTGTATATATATTTACTTTCCTTGCTCTACCAGCACTTTTTTGAAAATGTGCTTGGGAGGTGGAGTCAAAGATGGGACACCCAAAATGGCAATAATATCGCCACGTGAAAACGACAATAATATCTCCACATGTTAGAGTAAGGGTTAAGCTCAGGCTGATTATTGAAGGGTCCTCTGTCTTCCGAGCACAAGAGTCGGGTTTGTTCCTCCTCAGAGACCCATTGGTACCATGCTGCCTGTATTTTTGAGTTGGCACACTTGTCACGTGTTAATTAACCCTTACTCTACCAGCACTTTTTTGAAAACGCGCTTGGGAGGCAGAGTCAGAGATGGGGCACTCAAAACAACGATAATATCTCTGCGTGGTGGAGTAAGGGTTAAGTGAAATTCTGGTTCTTATCAAATGTCTCTGCCTGATTTATATACAAGTCGGGTTAATGATTGTTAATATCAGCACTCAAGTTTTGCACATCTTATCAAAGTTTGATCTGTTGTTTGGAATTACAGTTGGGTTGTCTGATATGTTGCTGTTATTAACTGTTCTTAGAGCATCATTTTGAAAAGTAATGAAAATCTTCACAGAATTATTCGGCCAACTATCATGTATAGATATAAGAGAAATTTGCTGATTTGATTCATATCCTTGTGTTAGCCTTAATTTGTGTTTGTGTATATACTGAGAGCGTTTATGGCGTTTCTGGATCAAATTTCTTCAATGGAAGTTGTAATCCTGTAGTTGCTACATTCCTGAAATATCAGAAAGGGTTTGAGAAACGTAGGTCATGTAAAACATGTCAGAACATGAAAAATGTATGGGAAATTTAAAAATATTAGAGAGGTATGAAATTGTTTTTAGTTGTTATAGTACTAAACATGATGATTTTGTGTCACTTTGTCAAGTGCTTTAACTCTTGAAAGCTTTTTTTTTTGACATATGAGAGTAACATTATATATCTTAACTTGGAATATATTTACCAGGTTTTGGTTTACAATATAGTAAAAACCATGAAAACATCAAAAAAGTTCCTTTTAAAATGGGTTAAATATTGACCATTTTACATCATTTTAAAATTTAAATACCTAATTAGCATAAATTGTGCAGTATTTTGAACTCTTAGAATGGGACAATGAGAAAATTGCTCCTTAACTTTGGTCCTTTCCACCAAATATTTTGAATAGGAGAAGTTGGTTATAGTGGACAGGAAATTGGATATTGGTATAACCTTGACCCAAATTTAGTAGTACAATATAATTTCAGAACCTTTGATATTTGAAATTTGGGAAAGAAATATAAAGAATTACATTAAAGAATTTTAGTTGTATGCCTTTTCATACATCATCACTTTTGCACATGATGAAAACTTACAAACTTAAGTGTGTTATAACTTGAATTAGAAGTGTTATTATGACCATTTAAAGACTATACTGCTGAGAATTAATCTGCATGAAAAAAGAAAAAAAAAATGACTTGTCCATATACCTTTAAGGGACATGTGACACCTGAAGGCAACACAAACTAGATTGTTTGTTTTATCTATTATAAATCTTAGAAATAACAAAAACTCAACAGATTTTGAGAGTAGTGAAATCAGAATGCATAGAAATACACGGTAACCTTCATAACAAAATAAATGATCTGAGGGTACGGATACTCAGACCATATTTTTATTTTAATCCTTAGGTTACCAAGACATGGCTCATTCCACAAACTAAAACATTTGGATCTGTCTGGATGCTCCAACATCACGGATCGTTCACTCTTGAAAATCTCTGATGCATTCAGAAGGACATACAAGGAAAAGCCTAAACCTGCTATGAAGAATGACCATTCGGCAAAACCTATACTTGATAAAAATGGAAAACCGAAACTGAAGTTGGAATACGATAACCACAATTTGCAATCGGAGGAGGATGAAGAAAGACTTTTGGGGCGGAGATCGTTTTGTCCTCGTTGTTCATGCGGAAAATCTTCTGTGAAATTCAATGCAGGTGATAAAGACAATAACTTGCAGTGGGCTAGAGACGTTCCTGTTCAATCCAACCCTGACAGGTTCAGAGACATTGATTTTAACTCCATTATGAATGGAGAAAGGACGTTGCAATATCTAAGCCTGTCAGGGTGTTACAAGATTACAGATTTTGGCCTAAGGTAAGTATCATGTTCATCAAGAGCATGTTTTATTTCATTTGTAGATTTCTTTCATTTTTCACAACCTTTTTTGGAAAAAGAACTACCATATTTGGTATGATAAGTGCTCTTATAAGAGGCTCAAACAAAAATAGAAATGCACCACTTTTTAGGCCCAAAGTTTTTCCGAATAAGCACCCATGCTGCAGGGCCACATACAGCTAATCTAACTGCATTTTGTGCACTAGTTCTATACTAGCCCCACTATAACCACCATCAAAACATTGTGAGCGTGAGACACAAAATAAGCAAATAATGTAACAATACTTATTTTTTAAGTCTTCTAGTTAAACAAAAAAATATGTTATCAGTCAAAAAATATTGGGTGGACGCTTATTAGAACAGGGACGCTTAATACGTCAAATATGGTACTTCTTTTTTTAACAAATCATAATTACAGATAAGAATTATTATCAACCTATCAGTGTTCAACAAATCACCTGTCCGACTGCCCGGGATAACCAGAATTCTTGTCCAGGCAAGCTCATTTTTCTACAAACTTGCCTGCCAGACATCACTTGTTTTACCCAGAATTGGTCTTAGAAAAGCTGTGATACATATATACATTGTCAGAACTTTCTGCTACCTTAAAAATGATTGTGGAAAGATACTTTTCTCTGCCTCCACAAAATTGCTGAGTTTTCAAAAAAGACTGATAAAATCATCTCCTTCCTTCATCATGCTTCCTCTACAACCATATTAATTCTCCTCTTCCACCCCCTCCCTACTTTGTTTTGTTTCACCCATGCAATCACAGCTTTCTGACTTTTGTTCTTGAATTTTTCTCATTCTCTCCCTGTTTTCTTTTCTTCCTACCTCTAAAATGATCTGACCTCTCAGGCACAATTTGACCCTCGTTGTCGTGGTGCTGTTAAGACCTCATCAAACAAACAAACAAAATTAATTACCTTTTCCGCTCGTGTCAATGAAAAAACCCCGAATATCCGTGGTACATAATCAAACTTGGTAATGAAATCCGTGTGTAAACGTACTGTAGGTGCACGGAACACGGTATACGGTATATAATCAAGGCCACCAAAGCTGGTTAAACATGTGTGTAATGCATCTTGTATTACAAGCGGGGGACTAGGCTGGTTAGTGTGGTTTTGTATGGACCCTGGGCAATCGTGATTTACAAGCTTCTCCTTTCAACCAATCATATCTCCCATAAAAAATAAAAAAACTCATGTATATTTACATCCAGTTACTGTTTCCTGTCTAGGTCCATTCTGCTGTGTTAATGCACCACACACATTCGGTCCAATACTCGTTCCGTGTACACATATGCAGGGCATTCTGTGCACCGTTTACAGTACTGTTACAGTACATGGCGAACCTAGAACTTTTGTGTTTCTTTTTTGTTTTTATGGAGTCTGTTATTGCTTTATATTTGTAGAGGATATATGGATTAAAATTTCAACTGCTTTTTGGTAAGTGTAAGAGTCTTTTATTATTTATTCAGCATTCTCAGTAAATTTTGCCGTAAGAAATATTTTACCATAACGTGCATCGCCTTTTTTAATAATATCATAATTATTGTCGGACAAGTGGATTTTGCTTCCAGACAAGCATTTCTGCGCACGTGTCTGCTTGCTGGGCAGATGAATTTTTGGGCGATTTCTCGAACGCTGTAACCTATTATTTTCACAATGGTTTTTGTAATAATGTGCAACTTACAACTCTTAGTGCCCCAGTCTAATTTTCTGGCAGCAGCTCTGAATCAGTATCATGAACTTGATTGGAACTGCAA
>JAIGNY010000492.1:1240000-1282500 GCA_020152595.1 Chiridota heheva
CCTCCATGTTCATCTTATTTTTGAAAAAATGACTTCAAAAGAAACAAAATAGCATTTTGTAACAATTGAAGAAAGCATTCAAAAGCAAGAAAATAGTGAAGAAAGTAACAATCTTATTCCGTTAAGGAGATATCTAAGTTAAAGTTTGTCATCATTTGTGTAGAAACGACTAAAATCAAGTCTAGTTATGATGTCATAGCCTCAGATTCCTCAAAGTCTTTATGTATTATGTTTTGTCCTGCGATTTTGTGATTCAAAAACCATGAGATATGTCAAAAAGTACATCTGAATCTAGGAAGGGTATTAATAATATACCACCTGAAGAAAGTTCAAGAGAAAATAATTTAAATAATAAACAAATTAAATAAACTTTCTTTAAAATACATTAACAATTGTTAAAAATGTGAGGATAAAGATACCAACTTTTCATTGTAGACTTACTATACCAGTCATTTCTACGCATAAGATAATGCTTTAAACTTGAATATCTCCTAAATGGAAGAAGATTTTTGAATGCTTGTTTCACCATTTTGTTTCTTTTGAAGTCTTTCTTTTTCATATAAGATGGACATGCTTGACCACTAAACTAATCCTTTAATAGGAAACAGCATTACTGTCCCATTCTAAAATGAAAATTTTCTTTGGAGTTTACTTCCATATTAGATCAATTCCTTTGCAAAATGATGTGTTTTTACCCAGAATTTTGTGAAAAACAAAGGCTTCAGGGAAGGAAAACAACATTTCACTACTTCTGTAAGAAATTCAGAATATACCTCTGGGTCTTCGACTGTTGACCTGTTTTAGCAGTTCAACTGTATGATTTGCAAAGTAACGTTGATGAAGGGATATATGAAGTTGATTTGTGCTATCGGCTGTATTGGTAGTCTGTTAGTGTGAAGCTTAATTGTTAATGCACCTATCAATTGTATGACACATGCCCGACCCTTGGGATATGTGTGTCAATGTTCATGGGTGTGTCATGCATTCATACTCCATGACACACCCCTGTGTAGTATTTTTGACTAACAATTGCCTACTTTTGACACACCTCAAAATGATTTTGTGACGGACATAATGGTGAAAGTGACTGTCCTTGTGATGCACCTTCCAAGAATTATATGGATATTGATAACCAAAAAATGTTAAAATTCCACTAAAATTGTGAACGAATTAGCAAAAATTTGTGAGGTTTAAAAAAAAAAAAAATTGAAATATTAAAATAGTCTTTTAGAAATATAAATCAATATTCAATCACACTACAGACAAAACTTTTAATCAATGATCTTACAATTCAAACTTAACGAACGATCAACCAAGGATTTGGATTTAATCCATTTTAATGCGAGTTAAATTCGCACAAATCTTTTACTTTGTGATTCACCAAATTTAGAGCTACTTGATGTAGGCTTAGGCCAGAAGAATAATACAGGCTTAGGCCTAAATCTGAATTAGGCCCCTAACTGTTCTAATTGTTTTATTTGGCCCCTAACATCTGTTTTACAAGCTGTTAAATGGACCCAGAAATACATGTACAAAATAGCAACATTGACATACATATCCCAGGGTCAGAGGGTGTGTCCTACAATTGATAGGCACATAAGTGTGTTAATAGAATTGATATGTAAGACAATTTGTGTGGTGTTTTTATTGCATATTATGCATTAACAGTGAAACAAATTTTAGTAGGTGAAGGATTTATAATATGAATATATATGTAAATTTAAACTCCAGCCATAGAGAAATTGTGTGCTGATTTTTATATTTTGTGAAAATAATAGAATATGCTCCAGTGAGGAAAATAAAATTCCATAAAGAAATTAGAGGTGCCACCTTTTTAATTACTATTTTGGTGCGTGGTAAATGTAGGCAGTGGTCCCAGGCACAATTTTTGCTTATATCTTAGGTTGCGTGACCCACCCTGGAGGAAGAGGGGAGGGGGTGGATCTTAAAAGTGAATTATAATGCAGAATGTCACAAATGACTTTTTTTTTTTTTCACAATCACAAAAGTTGCACATTTAAGAGATATTGAGGTACAAAGGCAAAAGCACTTTGAAGGGCACCCTCTATTTTGTGTTACTTCATATTTTCTATAATTTCTGAAGTTATATCAACCAGATTGAGCTGAATTTGACAGGGTAGTTAACTGTGTGACCTGATACATATTTAAAAAGAAATACATGAAAATTATAAACAGTGCCCTCTATTGAGCTACAAAGCCTCTATTGAGCTACCAAGCTTAAAGCCTTTGAAGATGCCCCAATTTGTTTATTTTCTTGTCTATTTCTGAAGCCTTATCAATCACACTGAATTAGATTTGGCAGGATAGTAAAATGTATGATTTGCCACATATTTATTAAGGAATACAACCAGTAGTACTGGCACAGGGGTGCATGGTAGCGTAAACCCTTCCCCATGACGGTCAAAGCCAGAACTGAAAATGCAGAAACTGACTTAAATCAATATCTGCAGTCATTTTTTTTTGTAAAGGCAGCTTTTCCTCTTTATCTTCCTTACAAACCTTCATCTCCCCACTATCCTTACTCTTACACCATTATTTATTAACATCCTCTTGGCACATTTGACTTTGACTGTTGCGGTGCCGTTAAACTTCAACAAACCTAACCAAATCTTGTAGAGGCAGGATACTGTAAATGACATCAAAAATTCAAGACAAATGATCCCCCCCCCTCCCTCACTATGCATATACAGTGCCCTCTATATCTTTATTGTTGATTTATTGGATTGCATCAGTGGCATAAATCCATTAAAAAAAGGTGGGGGCGGGGGGTGATTTGTAAGATTTGTCTGTTAAGGTGACACCGCGCAGCACTCACTTTTTGGTGAGGGTCCTCTTCAATGTCCCTGGAAGGGTCCAAGGGCGAAGCCCCAGAGCTTCGCCCCGGAAACTCGCAAAATTGACATTTGAAGGGGAAAAAAGTATGTCACAACACATAGGAAGAAGGTATATTATACAAGTCAAAATTCATGTCAAAGAGAGCTATAATACACAATATACAAAACACAATCAGAAAAACGCATAATGTGGGAATATGTTTTATTATTCACGTTTCTGTGCATGGACATAGGTCTATGGTTACTCTGAAAAAAAAGTGTAGTTTAAAAAAAAAATGTTTGATGAGCTTCCAATAATTTACTATAACATGTAAATTTGTCAAACTTTTAAGACAAACCTGTTCTATATCCTGCCCCCTCCCCTTCTATCTTCGGTGTTTTAGTTCATGTATTAAATACAATATTGCAGTGTTGATATATTACTAATAGATTATTTGACATTTTCAAAGTTTTCTCTGTAGAATGCTTTTTTTTTCTGAGAAAGTGCTCTTTTGAAATCTAAAACATAATAAGCACTTGGAATTTCAAAGCTAGTTGTAGAACCGGTACGGTTCTTACCATTTGACGAATCTAATGTATAGCCTAGTCTCGGGGAAAAAATCTGATGTAGAACATCACGTTTACGTTACCATTTTCATTTTTCTGAGGTGCAGGAATGAAGTGCCTTTTTATACGAAAAAACGAACCTCTCTTAGTCCTGGCTACGGGCCTGCATAAAACAATCTATTTGGACTCCTATTATCCAAAAAGTCTGCTGTTTAATATAGGATATTTGAAACAAAATTTTACTGCAAAATGAACAATGAACTGGCAGCTTTTAATTTATAAAAAACAGTCAATACAATTATGATTTTACCCATGTTTTATTGATGCAAATTACAAGAAAAGATTTGGGAACTGGCATATCAAAGCTTTGTATTATCAAGCAATATTTTTCTATATTCTTCCAAAGCTATTTTTGTGGTAGGCTCTAATCAAAAGTTTTCACGGCCTTCAGCCCAACAAATTCAGTGTCTATGATGTAGGGGATAGGATTTTACTTTTCACGAAAAAAGTACAACTTAATTGGAGATAAACAATGCCCTCTGTCCAGGGTTTGGGTCAGTTGCAGTAAAATAAAGTACTTTATCATGACACTGTTTATTATTTTCATTAACATGAAATAACAAGTTTTAATTTGGCTTGTGATGTGACATAGGTCTACTTACTTTTATTGGATATTAGGCTTTTAATACGTTTAGTGTTGACCGGACTCACCGTGGCACATTAAAAAGTGCGTCAACAGGCGTTCTCAATGCCAAGTTGGATTAGTCTAATACTGGAGCTTAGACGGTGGACTTGAAGTTGCAGTGCCTGTGGCAGTAGGGTTTGGATTCGCATAACTAGTGCTAGGCTTAATAATAATACTGACGTTTGTGTCTCATAGTAGGTAATCATTAGCTATTTTAGCCTGTTTACCCGCTAGATCTTTCCATATTTCAACATGTTCTTGGTTCCTTGTCCACGTTTTTGATGAGAATAGCCTCACTGTAGTATTTTTGGCAGGAAAAACATTAAACAATGAAGTTGTTCCCCCTCCTCACTACTTCATCTGTCATGGAGGCAGCCATGTTGAAAGTATGCAATCCAAATGTCAAATGAAAGAAACGCACCCATTGATAAAACTGCTAATTTTCAGTAATGTAGTTCTCAATTGGTTAATTGATGTATGAGCCTAACGACATGAATTTCAATGATAAATCACCTATTCTATAATTAACTTACACTAAAATGTGCAAGAATTGAGCTTGTGAAGAAAGATATGGAAAATGTTACAAAACTTGTACTTCGATGAAAATCCCACAATCAATCGCAATGCACATTATCTTGTTTTATTCAAAAACTCAAGATATGCAAAGCTGGTCTGACTTATAAGTTCACAGATGGGAAGAAAAAATCTATTTCATTCATACAATGGGGCTGCAAACAAACCATATGGTTATCTTTTCTTGATATGAAACCAGAAACACCAGATGGAGTGATTGCAAGATCTAAGATTTTGGGTGAAGGTGAATATGTAGAAGTTATAATAGTCTGGATAAGTGAGCTAGTCACCATTTGACCTAATTATTTGTTCTTACAGCTCTCAGTACTATGGAAAGGCACTAAATATTTTATCCTTTCCTTAATTGCATGTGTTACCAATGCACTACACTTCTAACGTGTGCAAATGAAGAATTTATGAAATTGTGGGCAGAAATAGCATATCATATCATTTAGCATTTATATTCAAAAGTGGCGTAAATGATCAACATGGGGTCAGGGTTGGTATTAGTTAGGAGATTCCCACTCCTTTATTGGAATTCCCCCTTAACTTAGGAGAAATTATTACAAAGGGGAAATTTCTATTTTTTAGTGCATAAAACTTACCCACAGCATGGATTAGTTAGTGAAACTGATAAATCCCCCACAAATTCTAATTCCTATTGCCAACCCTGCTAAGTGCTTGGGGTAAAGAGTAATTCCCCAAATTTCTAAAATGTCATCAACCATTTACAACTTAAATGGATTAGAAAAACAGCCATTAGACAGGCATCCCTGTCCTTTTTTCATTTCACTTTGTGACCCAGTATGTAAGGTGGAGGTAAAAACAATCCAACAATGTTTAAATTAAAAATAAATATTTCAACTTTTTTTCATTTTTTTCATTACAAGTTTGGTTGGAATAGAGGCTAAGATATTTATCTTTTGAGTAATAAAAGCCAATGGAGGAAATATTGGACAAAAATATGCAAATTAGGCAATTTTCGGCTAAATTTGGTCAACAAATGGTCAATCTTTGCAGAAGTATAACTTTTTGTCAATATTGATAACAGATTTGTGTTACATATTTAGATTCTTTATCAAATTTCCTTTCCAATGATACTGATCTACAATTTTTAGAAAGAAAGGAAACATGAAAAAGCATCAAAACTGATCATAGTCAAAAGACCCCTGAAAGCTACAGCAGAAAAATACTTACGCAGTGGTCACGTGCTAGCCGCGTACATTTCCTCTGCAGCACGTAGTCGTTCAAATTGGAGAGGTGAAATATATTTCTTATCGGAAAGGTTCTAAATAGAAGGGGTATGCCTTTGATTATATAGCAAATGAAAGGAAATTGCAAGCACTTTTGAACGGCGGTTCAACGAAGCATGTGTGATGTACGGTTTGGGTACACAATTTTTTAAAGAAACAAAAACAGGTCAAAAATGGCAGAAATTCATGAAATTTTGTAGAAAATTTTGTAGACTAGAAATCAATACTATCATGTCTTAGGACTTGCATGTTTGATTTTGAAGCAAAAATGTAATCTTGAAGTTATTGTAAGATTTGAAAGAGAAAAAAACATTTTTTGTAAATATTTTAGCAATTTTCTCAAAATTCTATTATATGACCCCATAAAAAAGTTACATTTTGTGAAAGAAATATCTGAGTACTTTTAAAGGACTTTGGTAAAGTCCCAATTTTATTTTTAGAAAAAGGTGGTTTGTGGTAAAAGGATTAAGAAATACTATCTAATATGTGGCCAGAAATAAAGACAATAGGATTAAGAAATTTTTTCAGACAAATCTAATATTTGGCCAGAAATAAAACAATATCTCAAGCTTTCTTAATGATACCTGAGTTTTAAGTTTTGAATTGATTTTTTTTCTTAACAGAAAAATTTGAAAACCATTTCATTTAAAAGCATGTTTATTAAAATGCAATTGCAAAAATCAAACATTGTTTGCACAAAGAGAAATGCCTTTTTTTTTTTTTTTATCTTTAAAATGAGATATAATTCTTCACAATGCCCCAATCACTGTGCAGCTATGTGGGGCCTATTTTTGTTTTAGGATAGTTAAACAATTCTTGATGAACTGAACATATTGCGGGTAGGCCTTCGCTGCTACTGTGTTTTTTTATAACTTTCATCACAATCACTTGTAGCCACCTTGGCCTATGGCCTGTTATTTATTTTATGTTTTCATGCAAGTGCCAGAGTTTTTATTTATTGATCAACCGAACATTGCAAGTACACTGCTGTTGCGTGTGTACCATCATGAATTGTCTTGATCTATGTGTATAATTTGTTTAGTAATGATATTGCTAAAAGAAACCTAACCATTACTCTACCAGAGCATTTGAGATTACAAGTGTTATTTTAGGGAACTTTTTGGAAAGGGGGCTTTTTCACCATATTCATTTTCATTTTCTACTGTAATAAGTTTATGTTATATGAAAGCTAAGACTTTGAACTTCACGTTGGTTTGGATAATTCTCTACCTCATTTATTATACAGGCTTGAAATTTTCAAGTTTAGGGTTGAGCGGAGGGGTACCAGGGTTGAAAATACTTGTATTTTTTTCAGGATATTGAACGTCTTGTTGTGTCTCTTTCCAAAACACTTTTGTTGTCTTTTCCTATAGGAATTCTCGGTGAAAAGGTACTCAAAATGGTTTAAAGATTGATTTGTAAAGTTTCATCCAAAATTACTATAATAATAAAAAGACAATTCATGTTAATCATGTCAGATTTTAGTGACCCATTTACTTGTTTATAATCTTTACAAGTAAATAATCCCAGCTAAATTACACTGTTTTGTTTATTTTTGAACGGATCGGAACTAATGTTAGCTATGCCTAACGTTAAGCCTAACGAGTAACGTTAGTAAGCATGAAGTTTAAAAAATGCACTCGCGATGTTAGAAATTTAAAAAAATCATTTCACCTGGTTTTGATAATCTTTAGGCCTCTTCTGTGTTGGGTCCAGGTACTAAAAAAATTCCATCACTGGCGATAAGCCTTCTGACATTTCCTAATCCTCAGTTTCACTTTCAAACAAAATTTGGGATACACATTCTTCTGTCGTCTCAACGTAAATGTCAAAAAATCTAAAAATAACTTGAGTGACGTAGCTATAAAACGTTTTAGCAACGATCGAGGGGGTATGTCTTTTATTGCAGCAATCCATGTGGAAGCACATTGTTTTCGCTACAGAATGGTGTTTGAAACTTTTCAGTACGATATACGATCACACAATTTTTTAACAAAAAGGGTCAAAATATTACCAAAAATCACAAAAGTTTACATATTTTACAAAAATTTAAAAATTATGACCAGTTATGAGCAAAATTTGATTAGATTCGGACAATATGACTTGTCTACATATTATATATAAAAAGGAAATATGAATTTATTTTCTAAGCAATTTTTGTAAATTTTTCAAAAATATGCATTTTTTGGGACATTTTAAACAAAAAGTTAAATTTCTTAATGTTTGAACAAAATTTACCAAAAAAAACTTAGTATAGCCCCTCACAAAACTACAATTTTATGAAAGATCTTTCCGAGATCTTTGCAATAAAACTATTTGCACCCCTATAGGATTTTGGTAAGGTCCCGATTTTATGTTTAGAAAAAAGTAGTTTCAAAAAACGCCACATGGTAGAGTAAAGGTTAACTTTTGATTGAATGAAAAAAATCACCACTTTTTTTTCTTTTTTTTAGAAAAAATTATGCATTTTATGCTCATACTTTAAACATTTTGATTAATATTCATAATTAATTAATTCATTAACAGTTAATTAGTAGTTCAATGTTTCTATTATATCAACATTTTAATGGAATAGTACAAGTTCATTTAGATTGGTTTTAATCAAATTAAATACATGCATCTGAACAATGTCATAGTAAGTAAATAATCCAAAATGTGTGGAATTCCAATTAATTTCACATGATTATTAAAGATTTTTTTTTTAAACGTGTTTGTTTGTCTTGTTATTTAAATTATACACACAGTTTAGCTAAAACTTACAACTGTCAGCTTAATTATTTATTTAAAGCACACTGAAATAATTTCCAGATTGCACACTTTGACACAATCAGTGAATTGTTTCACTTTTTGTCAATGTTAATTAATTATTCAGTCATTAATTAGACTTTTCTTTTGTTTATCATGTTCTAAAATGCTAATTTTGTACATGGCTAAACCATTTGCTAAAAAAACCAGCTTATTCAGCTTCAACTGCATTTAACTCAAATTTAGCAAATTTTAAAATTAAAATGCATTTGTCCCACTTTTCCAAATTTAGTGTATGTTATGGTTTGTTTACACTTTAACTATCTCAATTAATTTTTTAACGATGTCATTATATCAATCATTTATTTTTATATTTAGGTTGGAAGAGAATGTTGTACAGAACAAGAAAATACTTGATAGCAGTGGTAGAGTAACATGTCCAAACATTATTATGCTTTCATAATGCTTAATTCTTCAAAGTTAATCAAAATGTGGCCAAATCTGGTTGTCATGGAAACGATCATCAACATTTTAAAGGTAAACAGATATAAGCTGTAAATGAGTAGACTTCAAGAAAATCTTTAAATTACAGTTAAAAAGATCAAATATGACAAAAATTAAACCAGTCAGTTGGTTTTTGAACTGCCATGGTAAAGTATAACATCATTGATGTCTAGTTTTCCTTCGTGTTTTTTTTAAGAGACTCCCACATAACAGGAGATAAAAATCCACCTTTATCTGATACAGTCATAATAATACTGGATGTAAGATAAAACCATTTATCATATTTATACTTATCCTGCACTTATTAAAGTAAGATGCTTATCTCCAAAGCGAACAATTTGATTTATTATTGGTCTTCCATTCCCTTTTGTTTCACTGTTTATTTAATTCTTCAAAACTTTTTTTTCATGAGTGGCAGGGGGGACCCTTAGGAAGGCAGGGTGGGCCCACGGAGGGGCGAGGCAGGCCGCCTTTGTAGAACAGCAAAGCTAGGGGTCTTCTTTACTTTTTTATCAAAAATGGAAATCTTTCTGTCTTTAATAAATTTGAAAAAGTGCCTGAAAATCATCAAAAATGAAAATGTCATTTTGAAAAGGGGAAAGTCACTTTCATAATTAAAAAGTTTCAGTTTTTTCAATTTTCTACCAATCAAAATTTAGATCCTTACTGACGTCACTTCAGTTACATAAAATGATCAATCATATCCTCGAAAATATTATTTCAAATTCTATCACATTCTTATATGAAGCTTTTACAAAATATGAAGAAATTTACCAGAGAGCCTCTGCTACATAGTACATGTACCTGGCATACTACTATTAGATCAGAGATTATTTCATAGATTAGATGTTTTGCTATCCTATTGAGGAAGTTTATGTCTCAAAAATGACAATGTTTCATTTGCCTGATCATACAGTATGTCTTTTTTTTACGATGAAATTACAAAGAGCTTAGTTGTCATCGTAACAGTCTAACAGAGCTACCTAAAGACTTAAATGTGTCAGGCAGCTAATGATTAAATGTGCAACATTATTTTTTTCTTCCAGTCTTGTTTTTCATATATTATCATGTTTTAAAGCAAAATAGAAATTGGCTCAGTATTGCTGCGGGGAAGTTATCTGATACTCACAGAATATTCTTAATTTCTCAAGTATACTTTCTTCCAATAAGCCCAAGCAAGTTATTGCTCACTGTCTATTAATCTTTAACAAAAAACATATCTGATATGATCCTTATTTCATATGATAGAATTAAAAATAACAAATTTTTTGTCTAAGTTTCATACCTCCCGAACCAATCTTAACACAATTTTTGTAATTATTAAACACTTTAATGCTACTTTGATGGGAGCCGCCATTTTGATTTTAGAACATCTAGAAAATGATGTCATCAATCCAACAGGATGTTGGAATGTTTTGTATTTTTTTATAATCTATCTCAAGTTTTCTAGCTTAAAAAAAATTGTTTTTCTTACAAGGGTCTTCTTCTTTCAAAATAGACTTAACTCTTTAAAGAGCATTATACTCTACGGCATGAAACTGGCCAGGCTAAAAACCAACTGGGCCAAATATCAAATTTCAAATGTCATAGACATTTTCGTATATACATGAAATTATCAAACATGCTGTTGAAACTTTGTGTCACATCATTTAGGATTAAACACTATTGTGATAGTTATAAAGAAATACATTATAATTCTTGTCCCTGTTAGGGAAATAAGTTTCATCATGCGCAAGATTTTAATACAGAATTGAACAAAATGGCAGCCTCCATGTGTCGACCTTAAACATGCGGGCAAACATGAATACCTTGAGATAGGATATAATTTTGACTTGTTGTCTTGGTACTTGGTTAGATTTTAATCCTCTATCATATGAAATAAGGATTGTAAACTTTATGTCTCCTTTAAGGTCTGTTCGAACAAGCATGAAAAAAGCATTCCATATTCTTGCTTTGGATGTTGCAATAATATTTTACCATATTTTGTTTTCAAGTTAAAGATTTATTTGATGTCAATCACGTCCTTAGAAATAATGACACGTTTCATTTGCCTCAAGTCCTGATTGTACCATATTTGTCTTTACTTTGGTATGAAATTGTCCTTGGAAGACAAAGAGTTTTTTAATGTTGTCATGGCAACAGAGCTTCTTAAGGACTTAAGTGTCAGGCAGCTAATGATTAAATGCACAACATGTTTTCGTCTGGTTGTGTTTTGTCATATTTTCATCAATTTTTTTCTTCAAAAATTAGAAATTAGCTCATTATCACCAGAGGGAATCGAGCAATCTGATACTGGATGGAATAGTATTTATTTCTTACATGTAGAACCACAAAGCAATCTTTATTAGAGATCTTCTATTTTCTTGAGGATTTAAAATCTACAGGTGTAGTGTCAACAGGAGGTAGAGCTGTTACACAAGCAGTAATGCAGGTTGTTATAAAGATCAAGACGTGCCTGGTAAAGAATATATACATGAGCCGTCTACCTCGAGGAGGCATGAAGTCAAATATTCTAGCTTGATATAAGATAGAGAATTAAAAAATAAACCAACTACAACAAACCCCATCATAAGATCTGATTCCATTCTCAAGTTATCCAAGTTGGAAAATGTAACATGCCATATTGTGTTGAAATCATGCCAATGGTGACATCATTTGCCATATGTGCTACCACATATAATGTATTTCTTATGAATTCTCTTTGAAATCTTTCCAAAATACTTTGATATGAAGTTCTAAGAGCCTCAATCTTTAATGTTATGTACAAATATTATCCTGAGACCCATGTAAAGGAAAAATGATTTCTTGGAAATTAGACAATATGAAATATTATCAAGAAATACGTTAATACTTAAATCTGAACTGGGTGTATGACATCATTTCTTAGAGGGTGTATAAACAAAATGGTTGCTTCCATGCAAATTGATATTGACAGAATTAATGTTTTAATAAATTTGAAATTATATGCTAAATTGTTTTTTATTATTATTATTTCTATCATATTAAAAATGAAAGAAGAAAAGAAAAGTACACTTTTTGTCTCCTTAGAAAATTGCAAGGAAAAACTGAACAACAATCTCATGTTCATTTGGCCTTGTGGTTCACTCGGTGCTTTATCAGTGCATCAGTGTTTGTCACACATTGATGTCTGATTGTCTGAATCATTTTTCCATCACAAATCATAAGTAAAATGTTTCCTGGAAAATATTAACAAACAAATGTAGCCTTCACTGAGAATCTAATTAAGGTTGGAGTCTATTCAATTGAGCTGTCCACTCGTTATACTTTCATCAAATTAAAAAGAGTGTAAATTATGATATCAAATTAGCAATCTAAACCTAAACTTTGACTTTATATCTTGTAACCTTAACCATATCCTTTGTATGTGTTATTCATTCTCTGTATACTGATAGTATAACAAGGGTATTCATTCCTGTATACTGATGGTATAACAAGGTTATTCATTCTCTGTATACTGATGGTATAACAAGGTTATTCAATTTCTGTATACTGATAGTATAACAAGGTTATTCAATCTCTGTATACTGATAGTATAACAAGGTTATTCAATCTCTGTATACTGATAGTATAACAAGGTTATTCAATCTCTGTATACTGATGGTATAACAAGGTTATTCATTCTCTGTATACTGATGGTATAACAAGGTTATTCAGTCTCTGTATACTGATGGTATAACAAGGTTATTCATTCTCTGTATACTGATGGTATAACAAGATTATTCATTCTCTGTATACTGATGGTATAACAAGGTTATTTTTTCCTGTATACTGATGGTATAACAAGGTTATTCATTCTCTGGATACTGATGGTATAACAAGGGTATTCATTCCTGTATACTGATGGTATAACAAGGTTATTCATTCTCTGGATACTGATGGTATAACAAGGTCATTCATTCTCTGGATACTGATGGTATAACAAGGTTATTCATTCTCTGTATACTGATGGTATAACAAGGTTTGATTGTATAACAAGGTTTCACATTTGATATTGTCAGAGATCTTGATTACAGTCTTTACATTCAATTTTACACCACAGACAATTCTGCTGGTGGATTTCATTTTCGTTGCCTTGGTTTCATTGTTTGAAAAGAAAGCTACAATTTCACTCTTAACCCAATTGTTTGCAATGCATTCTTAAGAAATCAATTGCATCTATATTTGTTGAATAGATAGAACAATACACAGTAGTTCTTTGGATTTATAAAGAGAAACCGTAGAGGTGGAATTTTGGTTACGGACGAATGTGTATTTTTAGAACAAATGTTTGTTTTTAGGTTTTATTTTGATAGTTCGTGTAGCTGTGATTGATATTTACCAACTTTACATGAGACTTGCATTAAAACAAGTGTTGTATAAAGAGTTTTTCTTAGACTGCACTTAAAAATGTTTGATTACCTGAAAATGTGTCAAATGTTTTTTTTAAGTGGAGTACATTTTTGGTTCCAATGCTAATAAGCATAAGGAACCTACAGTATGCAATCATGCTGACATGTGTATGTATGTATGTGTGTGTGTATGTATGTGTGTCTGTGACAGCAAGCTTGTAAGCACGATATCTCAAAAGCATTACACTGTATTCATGTCATATGGGTATACAGATAGCCCATGATCTGTAGAGGGCTTAATGGAAAAAACCTCAAATGCTCATATTTTAACACCCGAATATCTGTTTTGTTTCATATTTGGTGTAATTATGATGTTAGCTAGTGTGCACATGTTCGGGGTTTAAAAACATTGAATTTCATTAAATGCATAGTGGGCGGGGCTTAAAATGATTTTGCTGAAAAGAGCTTGTAAATATGGCATCTCAAGAACAGTAACCTCAATTCATGTCACATTTGTTACACAGATAGCCCATGATCTGTAGATGTGCCCTATTGTTTTTGGTGATAATGGCATGCATATTAATAAGAAGGCAGGGCTTAAATTAATCTTGAAATGCTCTTATTTTAACAATCACATGTCTGTTTTGTTTCAAATTTGGTATGTTGCTCTAGTGTGTATGTGTTCATTGTATAAAAACATTCAATTTCATTCTGCATAATAGATAGGGTTTAATATGGATTTGCTAAAAAGAGCTGGTAAACACGACATCTAAAGAACGATAAACTGGAATCATGTCATATGTGGTACACAAATAGCCCATGATCCGTATATGTGTTTTGGTGGTGATGTCATGCATATCAATGAGTAGGCGGGGCTTAATGTAAAAATCAACAATTGCTCATATTTTAACAACTACATGTTTATTTGTATTCATACTTGGTACATTATATTGTTAGCCAGTGTATAAAATACATGGTATAAAATAGTTGAATATCATAAATATCAGTGCTGTCACGATATGGCTGTATTACGTATTGATTATCATGGAGATAAGAAAACTGACTCACAACACAAAAATAAGTATCAGTACTTCTTCTATACTTATGTATGCATATGAATGATGAACAAAAGAAACAACAATGATTTTCTTCTAGTAGACAAGATGATTGCGTGACTATTACGTTCTATATTTCTTCACACCATCGCATGCACATGTTTGGTAATTAAGCCAACCTTTCTAAAAACCTCATTCTAAAATCTTATTCCATTCTCAAGTTATCCAAGTTTGAAAATGTAACATGCCATTTTGTGTTGAAATCATGCCAATGATGACATAATTTGCCCTATGTGCCAGCTCATATAATTTATTTCATAAAATGTATCAAATGTATTGTTCACCCCAGATCTTTATATAATTCCACATATTATTTTCATCAAATTTAAGCATCAATAGTTGTAAGTTCACCCCAGATCTTTATATAATTCCACATATTATTTTCATCAAATTTAAGCATCGATGTGAAAGGCATGAATTATAGAAGTGAGAGGCATTTTCTGGGCCATTTTTTCGTTATTTTTGCCAACTTACATCAGAGCATGATTTTTAATTAGATTTTTTTATGTTTCACGATATTCAGAGCACGATTTTTAATTAGTTTTTTTATGTTTCACGATATTCAGAACATGATTTTTAATTAGTTTTTTTTAGGTTTCACTATATTTAGAGCACGATTTTTAAATAGTTTTTTATGTTTTACAATAATCAGAACACGATTTTTATTTAGTTTTTTATGTTTCACGATATTCAGAGCACGATTTTCAATTAGTTTTTATGTTTAACGATAATTTGCATGTTTTTAAAGTTGATTCAGAAACGATCATGATCTAAACTTTGGTTTTAGATTTACTACCGTAAGATTAGTACCATAACATAGGAACTAGCCTAGTTTAGTTTCGCAAAGATTTTTTAGTTCTGTATTAGTTTTTGGTATCGTGATCTGTGTTAAGAGGCATATTTTGTGTCATGGGAAGAAGAAAAAAATAGCGATAATCAACATGTCATTACAGCACTTATTAATATACATAGTGGGTGGAACTTAATTGGTTAATTGGTTTTGCTGAAAAGAGCTTGTAAATACAGTAACTCAAGGACAACTTATTGGATACAGGTCATATGTGGTACACAGATAACCCATTGTCTGCTTGTGTGCACTATTCGTTTTGGTGGTGATGTCATGCATATTGCTTAAAGTGGGGTGGGGGGCTTGATATTAAATAAAAGAAATCTTGAAAAAGTGTAGTCAACAGGTTCTATTTTATTGATGTATCATGTACATAGTGGGCATGGCTTGTAAATATATGTTAATAAACATATTTCATAATATGCAATGCCAGTTAGTATAAATCAACCAGCTAAAATGCATGAAACCATGCATCGGAACCACTAAACATTTTGTTTTTCTGGTTTTTAATTGAAAAAGACTTGTTTATGGCTTATTAAGAATTTGTAGTACATGTGAGATTCAAGACTGTGTAAGTGAACCAAAAGACTATGTAATTTTATATAGTTATCTTGTTTGTAAAATTCAGGAGTTCTTAGGCATATACAGTGTACTTCTTAAAATTATTTTGCCAAAAGATAAAACACTGGATATACTGTACGTAAGAAAATGGGAGCTATTCTCATGATATTACAATGTCAATTTTATGCAAACTGTAATAATAAGGCCTAAATTTTTCAGTCATTCTATAAATAAGATGGAGATTTTTTTCCTACTTTTGTGGAATAAAGCAAGGTTGCCTCCCTCCTCCCACCCCACCCCCGCATGTTGTAAAAGCAATTTATTAGTTGTAAAATGCTGGAAAAGGTTTTTGTTACATCAAAATATATCAAATATATTCATGACATAGTAAGTTATAAGCTCACCCCAGATCTTATATAATCTTACATATTATTTTCCTATTTTTGTGGAACAATGCAAGGTTGCCTCTATGTTATAAACACAATTTATTACTTGGAAAAGGTTTTTTCGTAAACAAGATTACATGAAAATGTATTAAATGTATTCATGACGTAGTATGTTGTAGGTTCACTAGATCTTAATATAATTCTACATATTTTGTTTACCAGATTTAGGCATCTTGTATGGCTTTTTTTGCCAAAATGTTGTTGGAGTGCATAATTCAAGAGTTTTTAGGCGGTCACATGATGTGCTGCTTGGCATTATTTTGCCAAACAAAAAAGAATAGTGGTTTTACTATATATAAGAAAATGGGACATATGTTTACTGATAATAAATCAGTTAGCCTGTTGTTGGAAAATGTTAGAATAAGTTTTTTTCATAAGCACGAATACATGAAAATGTATTGAATTCTTTGTGAAGCACATTTTGTTTTAAAAAAAGAGTTGTTTCTTTTTACAGATGGCAAGCTCCAAGAATTTGTATTATATGAGAAATTAATGACACAATGTTGTTGCCCATGCATGGTCTTTGTAATTCTATATACTGTGTATCTTCTTTGTCAAATTAAGGCATTGACGTTTTGTATATCGTATTTCATGCTGAACTGTTGTTGGAGGGTACAAGTCAAGCTTTACGATTTGTTGTCAGATACAGCTGTACTGCTTCAAATTCTTTTGTCAAAAGAACAGTGGATTTACAGAAGAAAATGGGGATCATTTCAAAGGATGAGAGACATTTACACATTAATAAGGCTTGAATTTTGAAAAAGCTATAAAGTCATCGCTTCTTTTCCTATTCTGGTGGGAGATAGTTTAGCTATTAGGTTGCCTTTGGCCCTCCAAATGCCAAAAAAAAAAATCTTTTACAAGGGAGAATATTATTTTAAAAAAATAGAATTTTGCTTTTCTCATCATTTAAACAGTAAAAGAATTTTCAAACAATGTTCCTGTGAGATCAGGACTTTACATAGCAATTTTTCAGTCCAAAAAGCTTTTCTGACAGGGTTTGCATTAGCAGCGCGATTGCTAGAATCGCGCAATTAGTCCTCAGAATCGCATACAAAATTAGAAGCAATGTGGGATGGTTGCGCACAGCTACTGGGAGCTACTGGCTAAGACAAGTGATCAAGTCCACGCTAAGCATTCAGTGCTAACATTAGGCCTGGAGTTAACGATATGAATTTTAGCAATTAAACATGAAATCTCTTTGTACCAAAGATACCTAAAATAAACCGTAAGCTTCTGTAATTTGCACGCGCACATTATTCTTCGCCAACTGCATTGTGTTTTTCATAACAAAAGAATCTCAAGCTTTTGATGGCATTTGATCAAATTTTTTTAAGCAGTCAAAAAATTCTGGGTTTAGCCTCATCCGGGAACTTCATTTCAATTCTGGAATGTTGTGAGCAATATCTGAGGGGACTATCACGAAGCTATTTACAGTCAGTTTCTTCAACATGGTTGCTGCTAGTAATAAGAACTCAGCCATGTACTACGATGGCCGTGTGCACTTGAAGATATGAGAACTTGCGTAGATTGCCAGGGAGGGGGAAGGAGTGGAGAAGGGAACCTGTTTAGGGTGTAGTTAAATCAGTATTATGTAGCATATGAAAACTTTTTTTGTTTGCAAAGACGTTTCTTATTTATTGCTCTACAAAGTAGAGCTGTGACCGTTTAGCGTGTACTCGCTACACGCTCGCAAATCTTGTAAACGTTTACTAAATACTTCATTGCGAGTAATCGTTTTTCATACATTATAGGCCTTGTGTCTTGCCGTTGAAAATCAATATTCATGATTCGAATCACACACACATTCGGCTGACAAAATTCCAATCAATGATTTTTTACAAACTGTAAACCTGATTAGCATAAACTTTTTTAAATGTGCGAATCACAAATGCGCAGTAATCACCAATGAATGGGGATATTATGCACTTTGAATTCGCCGAAAATTGAGTAATCTAACTTGTAAAATGCACCGCGAATGTGCAGCAGTAAACAGCGAAACTAACAATAGGCCTAACGTTAGGCCATAAGGCTTTAAATCCCACGCAATCAAGGCCCGTTTCATCGACCAAAAAACACTTGAAATGTGACAATCAGTACATTTACATGTAAATATTACCTGATGAGTCAAATAAATTTTGCAAGAAAGCAAAAATATTGCATAATATATAAACAGAAAAAGTTTTTAACAAAGCTGAAATTCTGCATGCTTCGCAAAGAAGGCGGCCATTTTTTCGAGAGAACTAATATTTCAGAACTTCCTTGTGGTGGTGGCGTAGTTTTGAAATGTTTTATGGCAAGGTATATCATAGGCCTCAGTATGCAAGATTTTCACAGAACTTTGAAAGCCGTAGCGAATAGGACAAACAAGTTACGCTATGTTGAGTTTAAATGACATTGAAAGGAAGTTATCTGTTCTTTCTAAACTGAATTTTCATGCATATTTTCTATAAAAATGATGATTTGTACTGTAGAAGTAAACTTTTTACGATTTGGAAAGCAAAACTCAGCGTCTATTTGGGCAATGCAGTCAGTACTTTTGCCATACTAGTTGCGCGATATTTTTACTTCGCCTCGTAGTTTTGGAGCAATTTTGGTATATTTCCAAAAATTACGGTACTAAACTCGTGTACACGATACACGCTCGTTTTTTTTGGCATCTACACGTTTACTAAAATCCCTAAACGTTCACAGCTCTACTACAAAGCTCGGTTATGATAGCACAGCATGTTGCTAAGTGCCAGGGGGTCTTATTTTAACATTTCCCTGATGTTTCGTGAACTCAGAGGTCAAAGGTCACCTTTAAACGACTGAAAAATTGGCTGTTTAAACATTTAGGTTGCTAAACATAAATGCACATTTAAGAAGAGTTTTACCTTTAAGTACAAAAAAAGTAAAAGGTTACTTTTGGTATCATCTGCCTACATGTGTAAATTCCCTACCAAAATTCTGAAATTCCCTACCAAAATTCTGAAATCCCTACCAACAAATTTTTAAAAGGGAAATTTTCTCCCCAAAATCCAAAGCTAGTGCAAACCCTGTTTTCTGATAACTGCTGTAGGGGAATTCTTTTGATAAGCTCACTGAAACAAAGCACTTGTTAAATAGTTTGAATATAAAACTTTAGAAGCTTTTTCTATGTGCCTTAGTTACTTTTAAATTGAGTAAAAAGATGTTATTTGAAATGTTTTTGTCAGAGTATTTGTTCCTTTACTGTACGTACTGTACAATAATTGCGCACAGAGCCAAATTCTTTGCAAACACTGCATGTATGCATACTGATAGTAAGGAAAATAAGAAATATGCAAATTGTGTCTCTGTCACTGCTTCTTGTCAAAGGGATTATAGATGAATACGTCAATGATGCCCTAGTTTCCTTCAGTTATCTGCGTTTTTGCAAAACTAATTTTATCCATTAACGTGTGATGTTTGACATTGTGTCATGTTCAGAGAGGTGAAGAATATAATTATATGCAGAGAGAAAATTTAAATGTTTTTAGATTTATACTGATTAGATTTATACTGTTTTTAGATTTTTATGTTTTTAGATTTATCACTTGCTGAACAACATTTTGTAAGGTTTATAGGATGAAAGTATTCAATCTTGAAGGAATAGTTCAGTGGTCAAGCATGTCCAAAGTACTTCAAAAGAAATAAAATGGTGAGGCAAGCATTCAAAAATCTTGTTCTTGTAAAGGAATTATTCAAGTTTAAACATCTGTCTTATCTGTGTAGAAATGACTGGTGTAGTAAGTCTACTACAGAAAGTTGGCATCTTCATCCTCACATTCTTAACAATTGGTAATGTATTTTAAAGAAAGTTTATTTAAAAAATCACTATATGAATTAGTTTTCCTCAAAAAATTGCAGATTCTATTTCATAAATTCCTTTCCTAGATTCAGTTTCACTACCTAAGTGACATCATCATCATCTTGCGGACGTGGTTGAGATGTACATGCTTGACCACTGAACTAATCCTTTATGTGAAAAACATTTTTATGCTCTTGTTCATGCCAACTCACAGATGAGCAGCTAGAACTTGCATTTGTTTGGTTAAAGAGCTCATCAAGCACTGGACATGCGTTTATTATTGTAGGCATATCAGCAATCTACTGTATACAGTATATTCATGATCTTTTCTTCATGTGCTACAGTATATCATAGCAACTTTACTAGCCTTTCTTTAATAGGCTACTTACCTGATGTATTCAATGTCGTCAAGTTTTAGAAATATTTAAATGAAATACACAAATACTCTTAAATGATCCATGGCCACGTACTGTATAGGCAACATCACTATATTGCTTAAAATTCAGGGAAACATGCAAATAGCAAACATTTCTGTCAAAATCAGTCAAAAATTGACAATTTTACAGCTTTCCAACATTTTTACTTGCTGATATGCAAAGTTACGCAAAGTAATTGTATTGTATTAACAAGCTTATATGTCTAATTTATCATGGAAATCCTTTGTACTGCAATAGATTTCCCACAGAAAACCTTTGTACTGCAATAGCCCAAAGGATAGTAGCTGTTGTTAAACAAAAATAAGTTTGGGTCTTAGTCATACAGTACCCTAATCAACATCTGCTGTTGGGGGGAAAAGATATTCTTATAATTTTCAAAAAAATTCTACATATACATAGGAAAGAAATACAAAGAATTACATCAGAATTTTACAACCTTTACAATTTTGTAAGCCTTACAAGCCTTGGGCAAAATCGATTTGGGACTAACTAGCCTCTAACAATGACACTGCAATATCTTTGTTATGGGACCCAAAGCGCCAGAGGTGTCGGAAGGACCTCAGGGGAAACAGAGAGAGCAAAAAATCAAGCTCATGTGCGTTTTTTGACAGTAATTGAGGGGCACTTTTCATTTAAAATAGGGCTCTCTTGTCAGTTAATTTGTCCGGAAATGAAAGAAATTACCCCAGAATTGGCAAAAAAAATCCCAAAAGTGAGGAATTTTTTTTGAAAATAAGCTAAATGTTTCAAAAAAGAGCAAAAATTCTGGGAAAGGAACAAATTTCTGATAATTAAAGAACATTTTTCTGGAAATTAAAAAATAGTACCCAAAAGTGAAAGAAATTGTAATGAACATGTTTTAAAAATCTAAGAAAGTTGTCTGGAACTGAAGGAAATTACCCCCAAATTAGCCTAAAACTTCCCAAGAATGAGCATGATTTTCCGAAATATGAGCAAACTTCTGAAAATGAAAGAAAATTCCAAAAAAATGTTCTTTAAATTGAAGAAAATTGTCACCCCACCCCCATTCCCACTCCACCACTAGGAATTTTTTTAAGAAGGTACTGGATTTATGCATAAGTTACAGCAGGGAGTTGTTAAGCCTTGCAAACAAATAAGATCCTGTGAATAAGATTACTGCAAGCCAGGTCATGCATCTAATGCAATCTAATCATGCAAGTTGGTTTTTGGTTTTTAGGGCTTTTTATTTTTTTATTAGTGAGTTATTAACACTTTCGTGATTTTACAGCCAGAGATTCAATCACGTTATATGGTTGAAATAATCCATTTAAGCTATTTAGTCATTCTTGTTGTTTAATAGGTGTTTTAAACCCAATTTATAGCCCAAATCAGCTATCAACTACAAACGTCATACATCAATGCCAATTGGACTACTCATTGGGAGAAATCCCAACTGGGATATCACGCTCGATTAGCATATGTTCAAGACAGTATTTTAATGCTCCAGCCAATAAAAATATAGTTTTCTTTCAATCAGAGATGATTGGTGGTATTTCCGGAGCCAATATTATATATGCTAAATTCATTCGGATCGTGCGGAGATTAAGTGAATTTTGGAATGTAGAATTTGTTAAATTACGCAACAATATGAATTGTTATAACATCAACATATCGATCTATTTAAGCCAAACATAGCAACACAGCAAAATATCCAAAAGACGATCAGGATATAATAAACGCTGCAAAAATCTGAACGTATCAGGGCGTGAACCTGGCTCTTAAGTTAGTTATCGCATAAGCTCAACATGTTGAGCTAAATACATTTGTGTAACTGTTCAAAAGGAATATGAGCTTGTGATGTCACAATAAGTGTAATGCAAGTAATTTCTATACATAGCTGATAGAACTTAGTATCACCTGAACAAAATACGCTTTTGAAAATTCTGTCTTCTGACAGCTAGGCTCTTTGATAATAGTCATTTTTTGCTTCACTTTACTCCCTTCCCTCCTACCCCCTACCCCCCCCTCTCCTCCCCCTTATATTCACCTTCCAAGCACAAAAATGGGCATGGCTGCTCCAGTGTTCACACCATCAGACCGCCATCAAGTAAAGCACAGGTTCCTTTTTAGGCATGGTCACTAATAACCCTTGTTGGACTGGAATTTAATGATGCACACTGTACAGGTCCCCTTTCTTTGGGCCTGGCTGTGGTCCAATTAGCAAGGGTTGATTATGCAAAAGATCATTCCTTATTGTTATGACATGAATGAGTTTGAATTTGATGAAAACTGCCCATTTACAATAAATTGGTGCACTTTGGTGAGTGAAATTGTTTTACCCATTCTGATTTAAAAAGAAATAGAAGTCATTGACCTCATGGTATTCAAATGTACCCCTTTATAACATCTTCATTCAAATAAAACTTTCATGTAAATTGAAAATCAAATGACAAGACAAGCTTAGTAGTTTGTTGTCATCGCATTTCGTAATTTGAATTTGAAGCATTCTTTTAAAGATCATGTGATCAAGATGGATCGTAATTCTTGCATTATTGATCATTTTTCACGTGTAAAATTGTCTTCAACGAGGAATAATAGTCATGTGCCGTATTGATAGTAATCTCTCTGGATTCTGGTTCAGACGCAAAGCTTACCTATTGATGTAAAGATCATACTGCTGTTATTCAGTGTTGAAAGGGATTGAGAAATGTATGAAAACAAAATTTCTTAGCATGCTGCTTTGACGAAACTGAAACAAACTCAGGGATTTGATACTGGCAATTTACACAGTGTATCAGTGTTCACATTAGGATTAAAAAAAAATTGGGGAAGTTGGAATTTTTTCCCCTTGTGTAATTTTTGGGGGGATTTTCAAAAAAGGGATGAAGAATTATTTTTGGAGAAATAACAGACATACCAAATTACCAAGAACCCTAGCGAATACCACTGAAAATGTCAAACTAACGCTCGGAAATGCCAAATTTGACCCCTTTTTTTTTTTTTTTTTTTTTTTTTTTGGCCTTTGATTTGGTATTTTTTGGCACTTTATTGGTTTTTTTTTTTTTTTTTTGCAGGAATTTCCCCCTTCAATTATTTTTTAGTAGGATTTTAATAATATGTGCAGTAATCCTGCAATCCCGCACCTTAATGTGAACACTGCAATGTATTTGAGCAGTCATTGTAATTTGACTGCTCTGCGGTACTACTTGTTGTATAGTTTTTCTTTGTGTTTTTTTGTGGCCTACAGATTTTGAACTGGCAGTTGTAGCCTAAGTTCAAGTACTTCCTTATTCACATTAATTATATTCATATTTGTATAACCCTAATGTTATATATTAAGCATGCACTGGAAGATTTATTTTAGACTACTTGACAGGCATTTGAATCTGATATTTGAATTCAATGTTTTTGTGTGTGGCCAAAGCCGGCCTCGGTATTGCCCAATGAAGATACTAACTTTTCCATGGGTTTTCTAACCAGGGGGTATGAGGTAAAAAAAAAAAAAGTTCCTGAAAATATATACTTAAGGTCCAAATATTTAGACAATGACCTTTTGTCCAGATATTTAAACAATGACCTATTGTTTTTTTACTCATTTATTCAGCCTGTGAACAGTGTAATAGACTACTATTTCGCTACTATTTTCACAAAAACTTTTCAAAAAGTATTCTAAGCCATCAGCATTTTTTCCCCTGGGTGACACTGACCCCCGAGTATGAAAGGTTAGCTACACCCCTGCTTTTGGTGGAAACTATTTGTCTGTTACCAGTGTGTGTAAGTTAATGCAGAGCAAGTTTCTGAGACACGGCTTGGCAGAGGTATATGCCATGTTGAATGCTCTAGTTATAATGAAAATATTATTTTGCCTGTTACCTTTTATAATGGTAATCGATCTTTAATCTTCTAATTTTATTTTAAGTTCACAGATAAACAAATCATGCAGAAGATCAATTCTTGCAGAACGTGCCCACAGACCTATAATATGTGTACCAGAAGTGCATACATGTACCTTGCATATACTGAGTGCAGGGAGCTGTTATTTTGACAAAGTAACAGCTCCCTCCCTGCTGAATGTGTTAATTGTAATGAATTAAATCAATTTTGAGTAATTTCAGAAAGATGCACTTTTCTATAAATTACATAGAAATTTGATATATTGTGTGATTCAGCATTTTTAGTATGTGATATTGCGTGTGTAGCTTTAACAGTGTTCTAAAATACCATTATTCTTCCCTTTGCTTTTGGCCCTGCAGTTATTTTTTTTGTTTTTAAAGTGTGGCGTAGGGAGTGGTATAGTTTTAAAAAATGTTTAAAGGAGTATTCCCATGGTTTTCTGTAAAAATTTATTTGAAATAGCATACTTTTAGAACCAATTTGGTACAAAAATCAGGTTGATATCGTATTCCATTTAGGAGATATGGATTTTTAAAGATTTCCCAATTGCATTTTAAAGTTCTTGTACAGTATGATGAATATGTGTTTGATGATGTCATAGAGGCAATTCCATTGCAAATGTTTATGTATTTCTTTTAATGTTAATTGGTTGTTTATGTATGATTAGGAACAGTTTTTTAAAAGTTATTGAAATAGGGTATATTTAGCAATGTATATAAATATCTAACTTTCATCATTTACTTTTCTAGCAGCTTTTACTAATAGAAAAGGATGATAGATTTTAAATGAAATGCATCAACTTTGTGGGAGAATGTGTTGCTGTGATGTCATACTGAGCCTTTTCCTATTCGTTTATTAGCATTTTTCATAAACCTTAAAATTTGAATATCTCCTGGTAGGAATAACATATGAACGTGATTTTTGTACTAAATTGTTTGTACAAATTTTCTTTCTTATGAAAGATTACGAACAAACATGGGGCTATTTCTTTAAAGTATGGAAAAGAAAATGAAGAAATTTAAAGATAGCTGGCTCAAGTGATTTAAAAAGTGAAGGAAATAATTTTGGTTTTAAATTCAATATGCATAATATTTCTTTCATAAAATTCATGAAATGAATGTCCTAATAGTAGTATTAAGATAATTCTGCAAATAAGAGAGATCATTAACAAATTTAATTTTGGGTACTTGATATTGCAAGTGTAGCATTAGTATGAATGATATTTCTTTCATGATATGTTTTCATTCATTAAATATTCATACCCTGGCTATAATTCTAGGTAACTGGTATTATTTCTTTGACTACCTAGAACCATGGTCCATCAACAAACATTTTCCAGATTAAGGCATTTGGATCTGTCGGGATGTTCCAATGTTTCTGCGGGAGGCTTGGAGCATTTTGTCAAATACTGTCCGTCTCTCAACCACGAAGAATTCTTCTACTGCGATAACATTCTGGAAGGCCCTTACGCTGCAACAGCCAGCGGATGTCAGAATCTTGGATGCGGGAACAGGGCTTGCTGCAGGGCGGGAGACTAGTTCTGTTCATAAAGCGGTAATTCAAATTTGACCATGTTGTCATTTATTTTTATTTTTTATTAATTGGTAAAAGTTTCTAAGAAATTAGGGTTTTTTTTTTTTTTTGTAACTTTTTTTAAACTAATTTCAAGGCACGTAAAAACCACTATTTCTTTTAACAATTTTGCCACTGTTCCACAGAACAGTACTTTCTCAAATAATAACATTCCGGATCAGATTTCACTGTTCCAGCTTTTCCGTTAATAACAGGACACGAATTCCTATCTTTAAAATGGACTTAGTTTACAACTACTTTATGGGTTGATTATTGCAAATATGTATGTCAATTATTAGTATTTACATGATTTAGCATCTAGTCATACACAGTCCTACACATGCAAGCCCCCTTACATATGTGTATTCGTGATTAGTTGTGCTGACAATTGCAGGCAAGGTGGGAAAAGCTTTTTCATACTGGAATAGAATATTTTTATGATAATCTTGTTTGAGCAGAGCATGAGCATTTTTTTGAGCAGAAATCAAGTTATTGATCTTTGTGCCATATGCTTGTAATATATGCTTGTAATATGATCACTGTTTCACCCGGACATTGATATTTAAAAATTTACTTCCTGCATAAAAAATACTGTTCTCAGTTCTTGGAACAGTAGGAAATTCGACCCCTGCAGTCATGTGATATTGCCATATGTTCTGCAAATTTACTCAGCGGCAATGCCAGAGTTGTAGGTTTAGGGGCACAACAGGTAGGAAAGAAAAAGAAGGGGCACATGGACATACTCGTACTCATAGTACATCTCCTGCTAAAATTGAGAACGCCAGAGCAGCGCTAAGATGGGAGAGGGCTGGATTCAGCATAACTTATGTTTTTATTTAATTACAAACCACAAGTATGGTGTCACTTTTAAAGCTCTCTGGCCAAATCCCTTCTCAGATTTCACTCGGAACTAATAAAGTATATTTAGCAACACAGATATATCCCATGCAGAACCTATATAGAAGTTTGGTAAACAATGGAGCTATTTCAGTTTATAGCTCCATGGGTAAACAAAGAAAAGGGCGTTTTTGTTTGTGTTTGGTATTTGGGGAAAATATGGCCTGGTAGCAGGAAGTAAGTTAATTGGTGCAAAGTTTGATCATTTGCGGTTAGAAATGTGCAAATTTGAAAGCAGGCAGTGTAGTAATGTATGGTAAAAACAAGCCAAAAGTCAGTGTTTCATTTGATGGTAACCAGGGTTTTAAGGATTCAGTTGGCTTCTACCTCTGCATACCCACATCTTAGCAAAGTCATTTAATTAACATCTTAATCATATTAATGAACCTCACATCTTAATAACTTTTCCTGATTGTTTCTTCTCTTTTCAGACTTCTTTGCTGCATCTTGAAGATAAAGTAATAATTAATATCTTCTCACTTGTGTGGCAGCTTTTATTGAAGTTTTCTTTGCTCTAAAGACTCAGTTTGTAATTTGCTTTTGAACCTTTTCACCCTCAGCAAAGGAAGAAATTATCGGGTATCATTTGCTTGCAGCATTTGATGAAGTTCATAAGTTTGATCTTGTTGGTGAACTGTGTGAAATGAAATACAAGAGGGAAGCATATCTAATTATTTAGGAATTTTCTTCAGCTTTATTGCATTAGTTAGCCATTTGGAAGCTATTTGTAAACACAAACTATTTTTGTTCTTTTTCTTTGTTAGGTAAGATTTTGAAAATGTGGGTCACATTATATTGGGTATATGTGTAGTTCATGTTATATTGTGCATAATGAGGCTAATACAGGCTATATAGTAAATCCATGCTACAGGACCCATGCACATTTTCCCAGGAGACAAAACGACTAAGTAAATTTAATGTTCACTTGACTGTCAATGAATTAGGTGGCCTATGGGTATAGGTGTAACAGAAAGGGATACAAAAAATATCCTCAGAATAATTTCAATTCTACATGATGTGGTAAGAGAAAGTAACTTAATATTTATTTTTATTGAACTTTGTTTTCCTTCAATCAAGATTTGACAAATCGCTAACAAAAGCTCTTATCTTGTCTAGGAAATCTGTCTTGGTTATCTGATTGATATTCAACGTGACTTTAGTATATTATAAAGGCCTTGTAAGTAGAAATTTGTATCTACACACATAAACAGTGGTGTAAGAATAGCAGACTACGGTAGACAATTTTTTCAGGTGTCCAAAAAGAAATAGAGGAAAAGAAAGAAAGAAGAGGAAAATGCGGAGAAAGAAATGTAAAAAAATGGAAATGTAATTCATTCAAGGCATTTAACTTGTTTATTTCCTATTAGAATCATCATAAAGTTTTGTTATTCCTGCAGTATACTCGCATAATTTTTTTAAAGACTTTCTACGGTTCCTGAAAGTAACAAAAAAAAATTCACCCCTGCATACAAATTTTTATTTTGCGATTTGTGTGCATTTTTTGATGAAAAAACATAAGAATACATCAAGAGCTTCATCTCCTCAACTTCTTCAGTTTATCTGATCGTGATGCTCAAAGATTTCTCAGCAGACTTGTGCAGAACAAAAAATGCACTTAATTCTTTGACACGTGTAAAAGCATTCAAACAATTCACGTTTCACTACCCCTTTGCCGTTCATTCTAACAGTGTAATTGTTGATTTGATTATATTCATGCAGGTGAGGAGATTCATAGTAATTTCTGATTACAATAATTTACAAAATTATCAATGGGTAAAGAACAGGAGATACCTTGATCAGATGAAAGGAATTATCTGTTCGCATTTGTGTTTGTACCATTGCAAAAATCGATTGATTTTTCATATTCTCTGCCATATGATTTGTTTGATGTTGTAAGACACATTGTTTCTCTTGTCTTTTTGAGGGATCAATACAAACATGTGGACTTTCCACATGAGAGAAAATTTACAAGAGTCAAATTTTATAAGACTATTTAAGCTAAGTTTATTTTTTGCCATTTTCTACACTGTAATTTTGAAAGTAGTATTGCCAGCATTTACTGTGTACATGTTAAAAACAAAATTGTCACGCAAACTGATCATCTTGTAGATTGCCGTAAAAGTAATGGGTAATGATCATCATTCTATCTTGCTGTAAGTAAAACAAACAAAAGAGTTGTTTAGTAATAAAGTAATAATCTCATACCAAAGTTTATCGGCCTTAGTAAGGATTTTATTTGGTGTATTTTCATTAGAGGTACCTGGAGAAAAAACTATCAGTAAGATTTACTTTTGATTTTTTTGTTTTTCTTCTTCTGATAAGGGGTCAAGTAAGCCCATCTTATATGAAAAAGGACTTCTAACAAAACACAATGGTGAAGCAAGCATTCAAAAATCATATTCCGTGAAGAAGGTATTTGAAGGAGACATAATCCTTATTTCATATGATTGAATTAAAAATAACAAATTTTTCATACCAAGTTTTATAACCCCCTAAGCAATCTTACACAATTTTTATAATTATTAAAAACTTTAATTCTACTACTAAATAGTGCTATGGCAGCCACCATTTTGATTTCATCAGCAGGATGTTTGAATGCTTTGTATTTCTTTATAATCCACTTCAAGATGTCCAGGTTATGAGAAATAAAATTCTTATGTAAGGGTCAAGAAATTTTGTGTGTACACATGAAATTCACAAAACAGTCTGTTAAAACTTTGTGTCACATCATTTTGGAATAAAAACTTTAATCACATTTATAAAGAAATACATTACATTCCTTTTGTCCCTATTGGGGAAATTATGTCATGCAAATATTTCAATACAGAATTGAACAAAATGGCAGCCTCCATGTGTCAACTTCAAACATGAATAACTTGAAATAGGAATAAGATTTTGACTTGCTGTGTTTGGTAGTTGGTTGAAATTGTATCCTCTATGATATGAAATAATGATTGTATCAGACTCTATGTCTCCTTTAAGTTTATAGTTTGGTATCATTTGTGTAATAACACTGAAATCAGATTAGTTGTGACAACAACTAGAAAACATTTGGATATACCAGAAAAGTAATAAAACAGAATCCTGTAACGGTAATTATAATTTACCACCTGAAGAAAGGTTGAGGAAAAATAATTCAAAAAGTTAAATGCATTTTCTTGAAATGCACCAATCATTTCTACATAAATAAAACTGAGTTTTAAGCTTGAAGATCTCCTTAACAGCATAACATATTGAAGTAGTTTCGTCACCATTTTGGTCCTATAAAGTCCTCTTTCATATAAGATAAACTTGCTTGACCACTGAACTAATCCTATGATTTTGTCATAAACATACCCTTCCTTCACTGTTAAATGCAATTTCTGCTGACCTTATTAAGTTACATATATATTCACTTTCTGGTGTGCATGTGTAGATTTACAATGTGTTGAAAATCACAACTACATGTTTGAAAATCACAGCTACGAGTTTGAAAATCACAGCTACGAGTTTGAAAAATCACAACTATGTGTTTGAAAACACAAATATGTGTTGAAAATCATCACAACTACTTGTTTGATCTTTAAAGGAATATTCCCATAGTTTTTGTAAGTTGTATTTGATAAAGCATACTTTAAGAGCCCATTTGGTACAAAAATCAGGATGATATCATATTCCGTTCAGGAGATATGGATTTTTAAAGATTTCCCAATTGCATTTTATAGTTTTTGTACAGTATGGTAAATTTGTGTTTGATGATGTCATAGAGGCAATTCCATTCCAAATGTTTATATATTTCTTTGAGTGACAATTAATTGTTTCTGTAAGATTAGAAACAATTTATTTTGCTAGCAGGTTTCACTAATAAAAAAGGATGATAGATTTTATGAAATACTTCAACTTTGTGGGAGAATATGTTGCTGTGATGTCATACTGAGCCTTTTCCTATTTGTTTATTGGCATTTTTTTTTTTTTACCTGAAAATTTGAATATCTTCTGGTAGCAATAACATATCAACATAATATTTGTACTTAATTGTTTCTACAAAAATCATTTTATGAAAGCTTATGTAAAAAGCATGGGAATATTCCTTTAAATAACTGTTGGAATTAATAATATAATTAAAATGTACATAAATTGATATGAATATTCATAATTTATTACATGACCAGAAGCAATCTTTTTCCCATTAGTGGAGTGTACATTGTTTTTATTTCATTGATGTAGAAAGGGTTTAGTATGTGGATTTCATTGAAGAAACAGTAGGGGTTAAAGGGGAAATGGGATGGGGGATGATCAATATAAAAAAATATATTGATCATTTTTAAAAACGTTTTTACATATTTAAACTTAATTATTGTGCTTAAATAGAGGTGTCATGCTCCTATTCGAGAGGTACCGAGTTTGATGCCCGTCGTGAGCGCTGCATTGTGTCCTTGAGCAAGACACTTTACTTGCTTCAGTCCTCTTAGCTGGAAAATGAGTACCAGCACTGCTGGGGAGTTAATCTGTGATGGACTGGCATCTCGTCTCGTCAAGCACTCTTATCCGCTTGCGCCATGGAAACCGTGGATAAGCATGAGCCTGATGGCTCGGATGGATTTAGCTTGTATTGTGCTTAAATTTGGCTTTGTAGTTTGCATACAGACTCTTTTTCAAGGTGTGGCCCACCAAATCAAATATCAAGAAGCTTTGTGACCTCATGGAACTGAACTGCTCAAGTTTTTGGGAAACTTTTGATTTGAATTTTATGCTTCCAGTTTTGATACTGATAGGGGTATTTCATGGTTAACACTTACTCCACGCAGCGATATTATTGCCGTATTGGGTGCTCCATCTTTGGCCCCGCCTTCCAGGTGCATTTAAAAAAAAGTGCTGGTAGATTAAGGGTTAATCAGCCCGCGACAAGTGTGCCAACTAAAAAATATATGCAGCATGGTCTTGGGGGGCAGCCCACCGGGTCACTGAAGTTGAACGATCCCGACTTTGCTGGTCAGAAGGCAAGAGGACCCTTCAATAATTAGCCTGTGCTTAACCCTTACTCTACCACGCGGCAATATTATTGCCATTTTGGGTGCCCCGTCTTTGGCCCCGCCTCCCAGGCACATTTAAAAAAAAGTGCTGGTAGAGTAAGGGTTAATCAGCATGCGACAAGTGTGCCAACTCAAAAATATATGCAGCATAGTCCTGGGGGGTGGCCCACCGGGTCACTGAAGCAGAGCGAGCCTGACTTTGCCGTTTGGAAGACAAGAGGACCCTTCAATAGTTGGCCTGTGTTTAACCTTTTCTTTACCATGCGGCGATATTATCGTCGTTTTGGGTGCCCCGACTTTGGCTCTGCCTTTCAGGTGCATTTTCAAAAAAGTGCTGGCAGAGTAAGGGTTAATCAGCCCATAACAAGTGTGCCAACTCTAAATTATATGCAGCATGGTCCCTGGGTCAGCCCACCAGGTAACTGAAGCGGAACGAGCCCGACTTTGCCGGTTGGAAGACAGAATGCCCTTCAATAATTAGCCTGTGCTTAACCCTTACGCTACCATACGGCGATAATATCGACGTTTTGGGCGCCTGTTTTTAGCCCCACCCAGGCGCATTTCAAAGAAGTGCTGGTAGAATAAGGGTTAACACATCTGGTATTTCAAATGTGTATACACACTGCAAGTTTCATCATAACACCTGTACTTAGCAATCAAGAAATGTGACTTAAATGAAGTTAGTAGTTGGAAAGGTAACCTGACCAAGTGCAAGTTTATTTTTTTTTACTTTATGCTCAGTTGAGTAGGCGATTCCTGTGTTAAAACTTAAGGATCTATGGACAGACAGCAGTTGGAAGAAAATATGCCATAAACCATATAGATAGCACAACTTATGCCTCTGAGGTCCATATGCCTCTGAGGTCCATATGCCTCTGAGGTCCATATGCCTCTGAGGTCCATATGCCTCTGAGGTCCATATGCCTCTGAGGTCCATATGCCTCTGAGGTCCATATGCCTCTGAGGTCCATATGCCTCTGAGGTCCATATGCCTCTGAGGTCCATATGCCTCTGAGGTCCATATGCCTCTGAGGTCCATATGCCTCTGAGGTCCATATGCCTCTGAGGTCCATATGCCTCTGAGGTGCCCAGGTATGCCTCTGAGGTCCATATGCCTCTGAGGTCCATATGCCTCTGAGGTCCATATGCCTCTGAGGTCCATATGCCTCTCAGGTACATATGCCTCTTGAGGTACATATGCCTGTATGGTCCATAATGCCTCTTGAGGTACATATGCCTGTATGGTCCATAAATGGTTCATAATGCCTTTATGGTCCATATGCCTCTATGATCCATATGCCTTTTATGGTCCATATACCTCTATGGTCCATATACATCCATGGTCCATATACCTCCATGGTCCATATACCTCCATGGTCCTTAAGGTCCATATACCTCTTAAGGTCCATATACCTCTTAAGGTCCATGTACCTCTTAAGGTCCATATACCTCTTAAAGTCCATATATCCCCAAGGTCCATATACCTCCAAGGTCCATTTACCCCTAAGGACCACATGCCCTAAGGTCCATATACCACTAGGTCCATATACCCCTAAGGTCCATATACCCCTAAGGTCCATATACCCTTAAGGTCCATATACCCCTAAGGTCCATATACCCCTAAGGTCCATATACCCCTAAGGTCCAAATACCCCTAAGGTCCATATACCCCTAAGGTCCATATACCCCCAAGGTTCATATACCCCCAAGGTCCATATATCCCCAAGGTCCATATATCCCCAAGGTCCATATATCCCCAAGGTCCATATATCCCCAAGGTCCATATATCCCCAAGATCCATATATCCCTAAGGTCCATATATCCCTAAGGTCCATATATCCCTAAGGTCCATATCGTATACCCCCAAGGTCCATATACCCCCAAGGTCCATATACCCCCAAGGTCCATATATCCCCAAGGTCCATATATCCCCTAGGTCCATATATCCCCAAGGTCTATATATCCTTAAGGTCCATATCGTCGCAGGAAAGTAACGTCTAATGTCCAAAAATGCCATTCTGAGATTTTACATATAGAGTTCATTCTGCATACATTTCATCTCCATTTCTACAAAAAAAATTATCCACATTTTTTTTTTTTGGCTATTTATGTTAAGTCAGAGGTATAGAAAGTAGTCTACTTTGTCATAGAATATTTTCCAATAAAAAAAAAAAGTTTTGCTCTTCTGCGACGATATACCTCTAAGATCCATATACCTGTAAGGTCCATATACCTGTAAGGTCCATATACCTGTAAGATCCATATGCCTCTAAGATCCATATGCCTCTAAGATCCATATACCTCTAAGGTCCATATATCTCTAAGATCCATATACCTCTAAGGTCCATATACCTCTATGGTCCATATACCTCTTATGGTCCATATACCTCTTATGGTCCATATACCTCTTATGGTCCATATACCTTTATGGTCCATATACGTCCATGGTCCATATACCTCTTATGGTCCATATACCTCTTATGGTTCATATACCTTTATGGTCCATATACGTCCATGGTCCATACACCTCTTAAGGTCCATATACCTCCAAGGTCCATCTTAAGGTTTATATACCTTTAAGGTCCGTATACCTCTTAAGGTCCATATATACATAAAGTAGTTTTATTCTTGTTTTATGTAATTTTGAACCTGGCTGACGATCCGCAATAAACTGGTATGTTTTTCCTGTTGAACGTTCATATGCTTACCAAAGAAAAGAATTTGGAGCTTCGTTCGAAAGAAAGAATACAGTTATACCTACTGGGGTTAAAAACTTACAAAAATGTCCGAATTTTTAAGAGCAGTTGTTTTTTGGAACAAATGCTGATATATTGTGTGTACAGAGAAGAGCATTCAAATAAGATACAACAATATACTTTTGCATCATACATAGTTTTGTGTTATTTTCTTATCTTTTTGTACTCGTTAGTGAATTTGCACCAACTCAACCCACAGGGATTTCAGTTGTGTTAGGAACCCTCATGATTTTATTTTTTAGTAGGTTGTCCCATCTCTCCCAAGGAATTTGGAGCTTCGTTCGAAAGTAAGAATGATTATAATGAAACAGGTTTTCACCACAATTATCAGGGGTGGCAGTCTCGCATGAGACGTGTTTAGAGCAACGTGATTTCCTATCTGTTCTCTCTAACTTTCTGTTTTGAATATTCTCTACCACGCACCTTTTTTTCCATTTTCCGGGATTTTCTCTTTGTGGATGGGTGACTGATTTCGGTAAGATCGCTCCTCTTTCTCAGAAGACTGCCCACCTGGCTTCAGGAAGAACAGATAACTACACTGAAAACCCTAAATCCCAGCACCACTTACCCGGAGGCCAGGAAGCAATTCCTCACTTCCCTCCACACCAAACCTTACTCGAGCACAGTCTCCTCAAACACCAACACCCCTCCCTCCCCCTTCCCCCTCCTTCCCCTTTTTTCCCTCCTCTCCCCTCCTCCCTCCTTCCCTTCCTCCCTCCTTCCTCCCTTCCCCCTTCCTCCTCCTTCCCCCCCTCCCTCCTCCCCTTCCTCCCTCCTTCCCCTTCCTCCCTCCTTCCCCCTTCCTCCTCCTTCCCCCCCTTCCCCTCCTCCCCTTCCCCCTCCCCCCCTTCCTCCCTCCTTCCCCCTTCCTCCCTCCTTCCCCCTTCCTCCCTCCTTCTCCCTCCTTCCCCCTTCCTTCCTCCCTCCTCCCCCTTCCTCCCTCCTTCCCCCCTTCCTCCTCCTTCCCCCTTCCTCCCTCCATCCCCCTTCCTCCCTCCTTCCCCTTCCCCCTTCCTCCCCTCCCTCCCCTCCTCCTCCCCCCTTCCCCCCTCCTCCCCCCTTCCTCCCCTCCTTCCCCCTCCTTCCCCTTCCTCCTCCTTCCCCCTTCCTCCCCTCCCCCTTCCTCCCTCCTTCCCCCTTCCTCCCTCCTTCCCCCTTCCTTCCCCCTTCCTCCTTCCTTCCCCCTTCCTCCCTCCTTCCCCCCCACCGCCTAACATTACTCAAACTCGAAACTGACCTCACCCGGCTCTTCTTAATACCGAGTCCTAAGGTCCATCACCTTTACCAACAACTCAACCACACCTACTACACAAACCACCACTACCTCTCCCCAACCTTCCTTCCTTTTCTAAAGCGACCCCCAGCCCGTTCTCTACCTCACAACCTCAAATGTCATCAAACTCAAACCAACCTGACCAACAAACAGCCCACCATCCAAACCCACATTAATATCATTATTAATATCATTATTGTTAATATTATTATCATTAATATTATCATCATTATTATTATTATCATTATCATTTTTTTATTAATACTATAATTATTTTATTTTATTTAAATATATTTATTATCATTATTATTATTATTAGTATTTCATATATTGTTTTATTTTTTATATATATATATATATATATATATATATATATATATATATATATATATATATATATATATATATATATATATATATATATATATATATATATATATATATATATATATATATATATATATATATTTATATATATATATATGTATATATATATATATATATATATATATATATATATATATATATATATATATATATATATATATATATATATATATATATATATATATATATATATATATATATATTTATATATATATATATATAAATATATATATATATATATATATATATATATATATATATATATATATATATATATATATATATATATATATATTTATATATATATATATATATATATATATATATATATATATATATATATTATATATATATATATATATATATATATATATATATATATATATATATATATATATATATATATATATATATATATATATATTTTAGGTAGGGTAAGGGGAGGAGGGTTCATGTAGCCTTACGCATATCTAAATATAAGACACATGGACAGGTAGCTACCACTTTAACTTATAGGTGGACTAGGCCCATATGTCAGGGCGTCTTTTTGGTGGATTTTTGAAATATTCATTGACCTGCTTTGCCTCCCAAAATGTTATTGTTTCTGAATATGATTCTCGGATAACTACTTGGTATAAATATTGGTATTACAGCAGCTTTGTAGCTCTCCGCGAGGGTGGAAAAGCTTTGAAGAATATTTGTGGAAATTGCGGCTTTACTTTCGGTCCGGTGTCCATTTAATTGACATCCTACAACCCATGAAAACTTCGTAAAGCCTAATCAAAATTGGGTAAACTGTAATTTACAGCATCCAGGCCTATTATGTTAAACTTTTATATTCTTCACCAACGTTCTGTGAATGTGAAGTTGGATATATATTGAAGTTGGATATATGACATCTCCGGTCAAATATTAGTAGGAGAAAACAGTGAGATGACTTTCAGTGACTAAAATATAGGACAGAAATTCAAAAAGAGGATTGCTTTATTTTTATTTTGAGCTGTCTTCACTTTCATACATCACAATCTTTGCATACATTAAAATTTCTTCAAACTTTGATTAGTCATATAACTGCAGTTGCTTTTGGCGTAGACTACTGACAACGTATTAAGCGGCCCTCTAGATTTTTTTGACTAATAACATAATTTATTTGAATAATTTGAAGACTAAGTGATAAGTGTTGTTATATTATTTGCCTATGTTGCGTTTGGTCTGACGCTCACGATGTTTGGTATTGGTTTTTATGGGGCTAGTCTACAATCAGCCCACACAATGCAATTCGAATATACACTGTACGTGGCTTTGGAGCAAGTTTTTGTAAAATATCCCTGCTCGGAGCATGGGTGCTTATTCTGTTATTAGCAATTTCTATTATTTTTTTTTCAGAATACGGTACTCTGTCCCGACTTTACAACTCTTACCTTCCATATAGGCCCCTACATTAATAAATATACGTGTTTGGTCATGAGATGACCCCCTCCCCTCCCCTCCCCTCCCCCTCTCTCTCTTCTCCACACACACGCACGCACACATACATTTTTCCTTAGGCTAATGTTCAAAAATAAATAATGGTGATGTTTTCCAATCTGTTGAGTTTTACCTCTTTTCATCAAAATTACGAGTTGCTCCCCCTTTACCTACACACACACACACTTTTCAAATCGTTCCTACGACACTGTATCGTACCGAATGAAAATTTGTTTTTATTAGTTATGTTGTATTATTAAAAGAGGTATCATTACCGCAGTCAAAGTAGCTCTACTAAGTTTCGTAGGCACTTATTCCATGGATATCGATACTTAAAAGATGGCCCATCATTGTGTTGACTAAAACAACCCTACAATACCAACTCATCACTATCATCAACGCCCCCGCATAACATGTGAATTGGTTTCCGATATCAAAATAATGCAATATTGATTTCTATTTATTGTAGTCCCCCCTTCAATAAGGTCCTAACAGTGATGACCGTCGGTCTAATTAAATTATACAAATCTTGCTGTCTGTCTGGATCGACACTAAGTTAAAGGATTAGTTCAATGGTCAAGAATGTCCATCTTATATGAAAGAGGACTTCAAAAGAAACAAAATGGGGAAAAAGCATTGTAAAATATTACTCAGTAAAGAAGACATTCAATTTAAACTTTGGTATCATTTCTGTAAAAACGACTGAAATCAGATTAGTTGTGATGTCACAGCCTCAGATTCCGCAAAGTCTTTATGTATTTTAAAGAAAGTTTATTTAATTTTGTTTTCACTATTTAGATTATTTTTTCTCAAACTTTCTTCAGGTGGTATATTATAAATACCTTTTTTAGATTGTTTTACTACTTTTTTGACATATCCCATGGTTTTTAAACCACAAAATTGCAGGACAAAACATGATAGAATACATCAAGACTGAGGAATCTGGGGCTATGACATCACAAGTAGTCTGATATCAGTCGTTTCTACACAAATTATACCAAATTTTAAACTTAAATATCTCCTTAACGAAATCAGAATTTGAATGCTTTCTTCACCAGTTTGTTTCTTTTGAAGTCCTCTTTTAAAAAGGATAAAGATGCTTGACCACTGAAGTAATACTTTAAAGAGGGATTTAAAGCCACTATAATGGTCGCGGTTGTAGCTGCAGTACTTTAGGTTATATAATGTTAACTGATCTTGAGTTTTTGTTACCAACTGTGGTGTAGCGGTTTTCATACATGTCTACAGACCACGAGGCCCTAGGTTCAAGCCTGGGTTGGGTAGACACGCCAGTGCACCACAACTGGTTATCAAATGCCGTAGACATTGACTTGGTTGTCGATGTTAGTCTGTCCGTACGTCGTACCTGTGTTCTCGTCCGGGTTGTATTAAGCGTTTCGTGATAGCATTGTTACTATCATAACCGATTACGCACGCGACGACCCCGTCATTGTAATTGTGTGTTCACTCGTCGTCGTCGAGCCATTTTAGAATGTCTTGAGCTACTCTAAACATTTATTTGGTGCTGCCAATGATGTCATCATAAAGGCTTGTCGGTGATTGTGTAAACACAGGGGCGTAGGAACCGGGAGCTAAGTCCTCCTCAATAATTTTATTGGGGGCTAAGCCTTTGGCCTCCTAATAAAGGTCTGACAAGTTGATTTTGAAAAACCTCAAATTCCATTTACATCTTTTCTTATTCTAAAGGGATAATTTTCAGGAAATTTCCTTTATATTTTCGAGAAATTTCCTTTATTTTCGGAAAATTCGATCTGGACTTTGAAATGACATCTCTCTGGTTTGGTATTTCATAATGTGAATCAGGGGCCTTGTGTCCTACTCTTAGAGACAGTACCCAAAGTTATTGACGTAACAATAGCGGGCAGGAGATTCCCCCATTTGCCCCTGCTCGGAAATAAAAAAAAATTGTTTGATTTGTAAGAAGCATTTGGACCAGGGAGTTGTGTTTGGACAAAGTACTGAGGTTGATGTAGCTGATGGCGTTTTATTTGAATTATGATTAGGAAAAGTTGATTTGGATATGATTTTATATAAATTGCAGTATGCTGTATGGACGTATGGACTGCTTGCCAACTCGGCTCACAATATAATCCCCTACACATGTTTTCACTGTAATCCAGACATTCCTTTAACCATCTGATACAGATGTATCGATTCATTTTTCTCGGTCTTTTAAAGACAACTTGAGTTCCCTTTGTGTAAAATACAAATAGTTGAAGGTCTTATTATCGATCAGGCCGGTAGTTGTTGATGTGATGTAGGTTCAGTCAATCAAAGCTAAGCTAGCACGTCAGTAGGCCCAGTATCACCTTCATCATCTATAAAACGGTTGCGAAGAAATACAATGACGTATTCATAGAACAAACTGCATGGGCGGGACCAATCATGTTCTTGTTTCTGGGTGTGTAAAAACGAACAGTTTCTTGATTAGAGCAAGTTTTTGATTATATCTGGTTTTATGCAAAAAACATTTTCCGGAAATTCTCGCTGAACTGCTAGATGAGTTTTTGCTTGGGGTCTATGCAGCCAGGGGCGTAGCTTAACTTTGAGTCCGTGGGGATGGGGTGTAAGTCAAATTTGCCCGACGACAATTTGCATTTGCCCAACTTATTAAAAAAGATATATATGTGTCTATAGAATCATACAATATAGAACACTTGGGGGCCAGATCAACACCCTCCCCACCGATGCGGTTGAAATGAAGTGTCAAACACACTGCGTAACACCGTGTGCCCGCTTACGGGCCTCTGGTGTGTATAGGTCGAAGCCTTGGTTGGCGTGGTTGGGGTCTACAGGTCAGCGTCTAGCGCAATCATTACTTTGTCCAAAGTGGCTTTGCAATTAGCTTGGGTCCAGGAGCAAGCGAAGCCCCAGAAGCTCTGAAGAATTTTTGATTTTTATGCCCCACAATGACTTAAAGTCAACACAAATTTCCTAAATGTAAAAAAGAAGACAATTTAATATTGATTAAAGTATTCAGATAAGTATGCAAAATTTCCCTGCAAATTGAAAAATTCGGGGAAATTGTGGGGTTCATGGGCGAAGCCTTTGAAGCAACGGCGTAGGAAAGTATTTGATCATATTCTGTATTGGGCCAGATTTTATCATTTGCCTCAACAAACCTCAGTACCAAATTGTATGACTTCTTATCACGGTCCAAAAACTATTTGTTAAGGATGTTGGGGCGTTAAATTATTGAAAGTATTGGTAAAATTTGGCACCCTTTACCAAAATTTGAAGAACATTTCTCGAAATTGAAGTAAATTGAATAAAATTTAAGAAATTGAACAAACATTGATGCAAATTCCCCGAAAATGAAAAAAACAATTTCCCGAAAAAGAAGGAAATTGCATGAAAATGAAGGAAATTTTACAAAAAATGATGGGATTGCACGGAAATTAAAAAAGAATTCACGAAAATGTGGAAAATGTTTACAAAAATTGGACGAAATTTCTCGAAAATTAAATATAACTTCTCCAAAGTGGATGAAAATTTCCTACAAATGAAGGAAACTGCACGAAATTTAAAACAAATTTCCCAAATTTGAAGATTTTCTGAAAAATATGCCATGGAATTTGACTGGACTCGTCAAAGTCAATTCGTTATAACCTTCATTTTTGAGTGGGGGGGGGACCAAAATGGTACTTGCCCTACCTCCTAGTAAAAAAAGTGGGGGGCCTTGGCCTCTGGTCCCGGTTCCTACGTCCCTGCTTAGAAGCTTGGGTTCAGGGGCGAATCCCGAAAGCTCTAAAGATTTTTAATTTTTGATATCCGAAAAATGATTTTAAATCCACACAAATTTCGAAAATGTAAGTAATGCGAAAACAATTTCAGATTCTATTGTCTGATTGTTAATCTCTACTCGAATCAAAATTACCATTTCGAAACAGGCACAGGCAGAGGAGAAATTTCTCCTAAAAATAGAGATAAATTCGATCAAACTTGTGAACCCATGAGCGAACTTGCCTTGGAAGGGGTCCAGGGACGAAGCTGCAGAGCTCTGAATTTTTTTTGTTTTGATATCCAAAAAATAATTTCAAATCAACACAAACTGACAAAGTTTCAAAATATAAGTGATACAAAGAGGACAATCTTAAATTCGAATTTAAACGGTTCAAATCTACTCAGAACTGGATAAGAATTTGAGTTACCAGTGTACAGGCAAATAGGGTAGTAGGAGCAATTTCCTTTAAAATTGAGAAAACTCGAGAAAATTTGTGGAGTTTATGGACGAAGGGAGCAAAAAACTATGATTTTATCCCCCCATCAAACATTTTAAAAGTATTTTGTTTTGCTAAGAAACAGAAACATTAAAGTATAACAATATTAATTTTTCTACAATTTTGTTTCAATACTAAGCCCTTTTTCCCCCAAAAATAGTCAAAATTTGATTTTTATAAATAATATCTATAGGGGATGTCACACCTCCTTTTAAGTTATTCCCTTGTATGCATCCTATACTCGAGGGGAGTCACAGTAATTCGCCTCCAAAGTAAGGGGAAAAGAAATCACCCCTTCTCCCATCCCAAAGAA
>JAIGNY010000492.1:1287500-1317500 GCA_020152595.1 Chiridota heheva
CAAGTTAGAGCTCAAAGAGTATCTTTTTTGCAGTCAAGGGAATTTTGAAATTACGCAAGTCGCTAAGTTTTGATACGCATGCTGTACCGTTAAAAAATGATTAAAGTATGCATAATAAATAATTAGGATTAATTTGAACAATCTTATCAAAGGTATTCAGTACTACCACATGCACAATTTTGTTTGCTTTTCGATAATTTATTTCTGGCAAAAGAAATTTGAAATTACGCAAGTCGCTAAGTTTTGATACGCATGCTGTACCGTTAAAAAATGATTAAAGTATGCATAATAAATAATTAGGATTAATTTGAACAATCTTATCAAAGGTATTCAGTACAACCACATGCACAATTTTGTTTGCTTTTCGATAATTTATTTCTGGCAAAAAAGACCCCCCCCCCCCCTCCCTTTATGTTAGGTTTTTTTCTTTACATGTATAATACAGTAATTAATAATGCGAATAATGCAATAAAGCAAGATTTTTGAAAATGAAAAGTGCCCCTCAATAACTGTCAAAGGTACAAGAACTGGTAGAATGTGTGCATACTTTTTTCTTATAACAAAAGCGCCCCTTTCTAAAAACGAAATGCCCCTTAATTACTGACCTAATAGTAGGAAAGTGGTGACAATTGTCAGCCCCATGCACGGGGGATTGTGTTCCCATTGGAAAAGTGCGCCTTTCTAAAGTGCCCCCATACCAGGTGGCGTAGGAAGGTTACCTCTCAGTGGGGCAAAAATCGCAATGACATTCCCTTCATTTTCGGGAATGTTTCTTCAATTGCAGGAAAAGTTCGGCCAGTTTTCAGCCAAAATATCCAATAATTTGCCACATTTTATCTTCATAATTTCCCAATTTCACCTTCCAAGAAAGCATGCAACCAGGTGGGTGAAAACCTCTCAGGAGGGAAGTTTTCCTGCTCCCCCCTCCCTCCTATGCACCTTCAATTTTTAAAGCTTTAACACCCCTGCCCACCCCCCCCCTCCCACACACATTTTGGTCACTGTAGCCAGCATAGTAGTTTTAGATGCAATGGGTGAGTCTCTTTACAGTCAATAGTGATCATTGATTTCAATGTGGATGGGCAATGCAAGGAGGGGGAGGGGGGGAATGTTTAATGAATAAAGATTCATCCTCCCCCTTACCTCTGGTTACATTGCTATACACTTAACATGAAAATTTGCAATATTGATGACCTCTTCTTCTGAAATTATGGCACAATATTCCAAAAAAAGCAGTTGATTACTAGTTGTTCAATTTTAGCCAGACTATAATCATTGTATAACTGTAAAACGAGTTTCATCATGAATTTTGCACAAATATTTTTGTCATCAAAATTTGATCAACCAGAACTAAAAAATTTTAAAACCTGCTACTAAATAAGCAAAGAAAAACAATTTTCAAAGTTTCACTGACCATTGCAAAGGCTCCAGCAACAAAAACAGAAAAAAAAAACGTCAATTTTGAAATAATTTTTTCACCATTCTAAAATTTCTTTTGGTCTTCTAAAAACTTTAATAAATCTCCACTAATTGGAATTACAAACAACTGATTAAGAATTTTAAATAAAAAGGATGTATACTTCACTCATTTACACAATTAGTGAACCTCATAAGCCTTACAATTATAAGGCAATAAAACAGAAATAAAGACAAAGAGACAATGAAATTGCAGTGTAACAAAGGTATGATATATTATCACTCCTGTTAACCAGACTTATAAGTCAGACCAACCTTCAAGGCATTTCAACATGTAATGTATGTACAAAGTCACTTGTGTTTATTTTACATTTATTTGCATACAAACATATACATCACACACGTGGTAAACCTAAAAGAATGGTCAAATGTGAATTAAAGGTTCTGCATTGTATTTAACTAATTAAGAAATCTATTAACCTCAACATATCACATCAAATGTCCAAGAAACAAATACTAGTCACCCAATACAGATACCTGCCCAGACTAAGTCAAAATTATGTTTTAGTATTTAATAGTCATAGGGTTAATTTTGGGAAGTGCAAGGGGGTAATTTTTTACACCAATTTCTTCAAAATTGATATCTTTTGTATGATGATTTTTTTTAGTATTAAAAAACGCAAGATAAAATCTCTTGATTTCGATGAAATGAATAAAAATGTAATAATCTCAGGCAAACTATTATCGGCTGGTGGTCAGATGCCAAATTGTATTTTTCCTGACTAACCATTTTAACTGTTGACTTGTCTGGATTAAGATTGCAATGTAGCCGCAAGAATGTACCGTACTGGCATGTTCATGTCGTACAAAATATCAAAATAGCGGTGAGTTTAATGCACTAAGGTGCAAAAAGAAGAAATAATTACAATGACACAACCAGATCCTATGAAATTGATTGCTGAATACATAAGGGATGTAACCGTTTACTGATTATCGTGTACACAATTGAAAACATTGTGTATTCAACACATCAATATATATGGATCAGTCACAAAATCAGTGCGAGTTCAAATAAAGTTTATATCCTATTCTGAAAAGCATCTTGCATCAATATGACTTTTTTATGAAATTATACGAGGCTATGAATTTTAATCTATCATTCCAAGCAGCCACAATCCCACATCATTGCGGTATACAGTAGGTACACAGACAAACCTGAGTATAATACATAAATATTTCATGAAGAATTTACAGATTCAGTGTAAAAATAGGTCTAATATTATGCAAATGCTTTCTGGGTCAAAACTCATCCCACACGTATCATCTCATGATAGATGAAGTTTCTTATACATAATAACGAGTTAAACACAACCATCAATTAAAAACAGAAGAATAAACTAGTTTTGCTGTCAGCTATTAGGTAAAAATTGTCCAAAGTCCAAATGTCGTGTACAGATAGTGTAAAGGCATGAACCCATATATTGTACTTATTGCAAAAGGACCCCTCATAAAGAATAATATAAACCTTAACAAGAAAAGGAAAATCAATTTTCATCAAAGCACTGAAACCAAACATCAAATCCTGAGATGTTTAGTAAAAGCTCCTTAAATGGCAAAAAAAGGTTGATATATTATACAGTTATAACACACTCATGCAAATGCACAAGTTGAGAAGTTCAGTTGCTGCCATGTATCACCAGTGCACAGAGGCTTATCAAAATAAACCATCAGGCAACTATCAATCCAAAGGCACTCACACTGCAAATTTAGCCATCACACACAGGTCTGTTACTGTGTAAACACCAGTGCTTAAACAAAATCGAGTATATTAAAGTCGCCATGCACTTTTACAAGCCTCCTTCATTTTATCAACATATATTTCTTTATATTATTTGCATAATTTCATATTTTGTTGTTTTACGGACTGTTGTTTTACAGATTCTCTTGTTTTACGGATTTGTGTAGTGTTACATGGCAGATTTGTATAATGGCAGGTTTGCATATTGGCAGATTTGCATAATGCAGATTTGCATAATGGCAGATTTCTAAAGGAGCTGAACACTGATGATACATTAAAGCTATAAACCTTCATGACTTCTGTATAAAATGTATTGAAATACACTTCAAATAGATATGTTTATGGTTATAGGTATATGGGCAGGTAGCAACCACTTTGCATAAATTGATACCAACGCCCTTCATAAACACTCACCACAAACACTTTCTTACAAAATCAATCCCAATATGTGAAAAATCTGGTTTATTTTAGGTCTTCAAATCAAATGTATGCTCATTACATATTGGGTTTTTAGTGATGTCAGGATAGGACAGTATAACACTAACGTTATGTGAAAGTTACAATGTACCATAATGTAATACTTACAGCCTAACTTTACAAGTAGAGTTCACCAATCATAAAGAAATAATGGATCAGAACTAGAGTCGATTTATCCACAAGAAAATGTCCTAAAACAGTTAGCATATCGCTGATTAAGCGATATTCTTGTCTGATTCAATGAAAGTAATATTTGGAAGTAGCCTAGGTCAATGTGACACAGTGAAAGTTATGCATTGTAGGCCTCCCTGTGTGCTTATTCTTACGTCACATGCCTTTTTTTAATTAATAGTGGAAGTCCAGCCGTTTCTTGAGGTTTAATTTTTCACTTTTTCGTGAATATCTCAAAACGAGTGGAAATTTTTGATGGATTGAATTGTTCAGAATATTAAAAAGAACATGTTTATGGCAAAATCGCTACCTGTCCATATACCTTTAAGAGAGTCTGGCAAAATGGGTTTTCTTTGTTTAAAAATAATTTCTGTTGTTCTTAAAAATATGTGTAAAAACTGCATAAACCCAACAACAATAGTTTACAAAGAAAATTTTGTTATAGTAAAATACCCCACTGATACAAAGGACAATATCAACAGAAACCACAGAGTTCATGACTAACTAAAATAACAGTAGAAACCCTTCATCAATGAATAACAAGCACTGTGACAGAATTCAGAATATCCATATAACTTCTTTGCACTAGGATACTGTGTGTAAGCAGACGGCGAGTAAATTATTATTACTCAACAGAATGCATTACCTAATGCATGGCACAATTGCATACTTGCACAGATGAGTGTTTAATCCTTAAAAGCCCCAGGGGTTCAAAACATGACGGAAAAAAATAGGATTTCTTTCATTCAAAATTATTTTTCTTAACTTTCCTTTTGTATTGCTGCAAAGTTCAATTTATATGAATGCTAAGACAATAAACTTTTCAATAAAAAAAGTCAAAATAAAGAAAATATCAACATAAATATGCAAATTTTAGGCAAAATTAAGCCCAATTTTTTGAGCTTGTATTTTTTCTTGAGAATAATGAAAACGGAGGATTTCTTTTTTAGATCGTTTGTGAAATTTCCTTTCCAATGACAACAGCCTAAAAAAAAAATTCTTAAAGCAAAACATGCAAAAAAAATGAAAACAATAAAATAAATTACTAATTACCGATGAAATTATTCATGAAAAGCAAAACGTGCACACGGCCGGGATTTTAACCTGGGGCATGCACGTTGCCAGCTCGCACACTATTCATGAGATTGCCTATGTTTCAGCATATGGGTTTGCTTTTACAGTTAAATATCGGCATTGTAGTTGCTCCTTTTGTGTTTAATTGAAAGAACATGATGTAAGCTTTGTCACAATATTTTTCAGGTGCAGTAGGTGTACCACACAATATTTTTTGTGTGCGGTAGGTGTACTACGATCAAGAGTTTTAATTCTTTTCAAAAATTTGTCTCACAAAGGCTACAAATCAAATTTTGAGCGACTTTTGCACACAAAAAAAGATAATGGTGATAAGGGTAGACAAAATTTGATGTTTTTCTGTTACATTTTGTGTATCTTTTTTATTTTAATCCATTTTCTCTCTCAAAAATCTTTAACATAACATAACCCCCATCAAAACTGAAAGAACTATTCAAGCTCTTTCAAATGATACCAGAATCACAGCAGTGAGCCTATTTTTTTTATAGTGCCTGTCCAATCAGTCGTGTCACAACCGCGTGGGCATTTAAGGGTTAAGCTGTTTGCAGTAATAAGCAAAACATAATACCAGCAAAGAAATTAGCATGGAAATTTTAAAAGTATGGTTGTTTAGACATAAAGTAATTCACACACTCTGATTTTTTGCAGGCAGATTACTGTACATAAAATATTCATGACAAGTTTTTTTCTGATGAAGTTAAATGTGTTAACATATTGTCCAATGGTAAAGATGATGTATGTGCAAAGATTATACAAACTGACATTAATGAAGAAAACATTTCTTAATACTGCCTGTATATCGATATTTAATCATGTGATTCATATTCATAGAGTCCTCGCGTGACCTTACCCAAGGGCAGCATCTTAATTTCAATGTTTAAAGATTTTTCTACCTATTCCCAAATATGCGCAAAGGTGTTATGAAAGGTAATTTTCCAGGAAAAGAAAGATACTAGTTCTTGCTTGTTCACATTCAGATTAATATCGAGCAGGAAAGGGATAAATTCTCCCTTTGGGAGAAGAGTCCACAATCCCCCTCCCCACCCTATGTCTAGTACATGCATCTCAGCCATTTGGTTTGAAGGAACAAAGTCTAATTTAAGTCTTTTTTCATTAACATTTGTCATTTAAGGACTGATTTTAAGGAGAACACCATTGAATTACACACAAAAAAAGTTTTTAGTGAAACTACCATGTAGAAAAACACTTGTGTTCAGATGCAGTGCAAGTTCAATGCACTATGTCATCTGTTTGATTGTGAAGCACAATTACAAAATGGGAACAATCAAACTTAAATTGTCCTAGCTATATTCATGAATACACTTTTCTCTTGCACACTTCAATCATATTTCCACTTTTACCAGAGATATCCAAAATGAAATCTCTCTGGTTTAACAATGCATAAAAAGTAGTAGCAAAAATTGACATTTCATTCGATAAAAACTTAAAATCAAGGTGATGCACATAAATACAAACAAAATCTGTTTACTTTCTGTTAATCAGTACTGCACTATCAGTACTAAATTATGCCTCATTCTAAGCTTTGCACCGCTGATCCTTCCTGCATGAAAAATCCAATTGCAAAATGTGCAATGACTTTTAAATTCACAATAGCGAAGGTATAAGCAAAGGTTGCTATAATAGCTGAAACATAAGGAGGAAATATTCTTATCCATCATGAAGGTTGAATTTGAGAGTAATTTAACTCTAAAGTATTATGTTGTTATTTTAGTCATATGATGTTGTTATTTTAGTCCTATGATGATGTTATTTTAGTCCTATATTATTGTGTATGGCCAAATTCAAATCTATACAAGTAAATTCTGGTTGACGATAGACTGTCAACTAAAAGTGCTGACTGTAAAAAAAGATGTTAATATAAATGTCAATGTATATACATATTATATATGTATGTATGTGTATATATATATATATATATATATATATATATATATATATATATATATATATATATATATATATATATATATATATATATATATATATATATATATATATATATATATATCATCAGCAATTCTTGCTTCTTGTCTTAAGCAAGTAAGTTTTTGATTAAAAAGGGGAATATTTTTTTTTTCTTAAAATAAAATATTTTCCTAGAATCCTTACCCTTATGTGTTTTGGAAAACAAAATTGGAAAAAAACATACAGTATATATTATTTTGGCTACAAACAAGAATGAGTACCACAAATTATTTGCCTCTTACAGATTTTTCTTTCACTTTTTCAAATAGTGATAATCAATATTTTCACTTAAAAATCTTGCTGGTGATACTGTACATGCATTAATTTTGATGTTTAATGGCAGTAATACACACCCACTATCTCCAGCATGTTAAACTATTGTACCTTCAAACAATACTAATTGTCCAATTTTTAATTTATATCTAATCAATTCTGTTTGAAATTGTTTCCAACCATTTATGCTGACAAGCATACCATTCTTCAAATATAAATCTTACAGTGTTGTAAGAGAAAAGGTAACCCTGCTAATAAATGATTACCCAAATATCAAGCACCCTTTTGTAGCTTAAATATTCTAAGGTTTCAATATAGTCTCAATTCCAATTGCATTTTATCGACATTTATGCACACACTTAACTGCATTTCAATTTTAATAATATGAAAGCATAAATTTTAAACCGAAACTCCCCCAGGCAAAATAGGTTCATTTCAAAAGCAGCATCAATAGTTTTTAATGATTAAAAACTTCTTTAAAATAGAATCATTTTACAGTTCAGCTAAAACTTAAAACATGAAATAGAAACTTCTAAAAGGTCAATTTGTAATAAGAAATCAAAGGTATACAATAGTTAGTTAAAACTCAAGGGCTGAAGGAATTAAGAATGTTGGATTGTCTTTTGCTCTCAGACTAGCAGACTGCTCATTACTTTTAGAATCAACTAGAAAAACTTACATTTCCTACAAATGTTACTTGCACATAATAGACATTAATGACAAAGACACATTAATGAAGATTTATTTTGACTTCAGAATGTATTTCTCCTTAAGGCATGTTTTATACTGTATATTCTAAATTGAGAGTATCTTTCCTATTGTTACAAATATGATTTTCTTACTTTTAAGGAGAGATCTGACACTCATTTTTTGGTAGCGCTCAGAAATTTGAAAGGTTTTTTTATTTCTATCATTTTCAAGAATTTGAAGAATTCTTGAAGAAAATTTAAACTTCCTACTGAATGTAATATAATCATGTCTTTTAATTTATATCAATATCCTTTGTTATATTAAAGATGAACTATTATTTTAAAGGTTCAGTACATGTGACCCGCATAAGCAAATTTTTAAACAATGAAATGAATATCTTAATGGTCCTAAATGCCTTAAAAGTTAACTTTTTACTTCTACTGACCACAAACCCAATAAAGAAAGCTCCTTCCTAATATGTCCATCAATGGACTTACATCACATACATGTGTGAGATAGGCTTTGGACGGAACAAGTTAAATTATTTTTTGGAATGTGTGATAATCAAGTGAAATAGAAAGGTACTTATCAATTTGCAAATAATTTTGCATACCATTCAAAGTGGCACCCAGAATAAAAATACATTTAAGCATACATGTATACATATATATGTATGCCTCATAAGAAAATGAAAGTTATTCTCAATATCTATACAGAATTTTAACTTTCTAAGAATAAAACTGACAATAAATACTGTACAAAATTTAAATGGAAAAATAGGTGTGCCTTTTATTTATGTATAAAATACTCAAACAAGCTCAATGCTTCAGCAATACAACCAAAACGATGCCCACTTTAAAAAATTTGACTGCAATATGCAGATTTATTTCAGAATGATTCTCAGAAGTTTCAAGTTGTCTTTTTAAATGTCAGTCTTACAAAGTGAAAACCAAACAATGAAATCAAAATTATGTTATATCACCACAGACAATATTTGGCTCAATCTGCAGATATTGGAATGCAATTACTGAAAGTAAATTACTCAATGACAGATCTGCACATGACAAAAGGAATACACTATTACTGGCTTCAATAGAGTATAAATTCATTTTCTATTCAGTGGCCTCAAGAGCACTGTGAAACAATCTGCACAAATCTTCCTTCGATGTACATATACGCTATTCTCAACAAGTACTGCTTGAGCTTATAAAGATATCTTCATGAATGGTCAAGTTATGTAACAATCTTTGGTAGGACTGTCCGTTGTGTAACAGTACTGCCATCAGCCTGACGATTCTTTCCACTGAGAGTTCCACCTGTCGGGGGTAGCTTAGCTACAGCTGATGCACCGCCATGTCGCTTGTGCTTGGCTGATTGTGTGTTGTGGGCGGATTCTGCTGGAGGCTTTGGCAATCTCCGTCTTAACCATGCATGACGAAGAGCTTGACTTGGTGTCATCCTCGTCTGTGGATCCCAGTCTAAACACCTCTTCAAAAAATCTAAGAAAAGGGCATCGTCGTTCCCTTTCAAGGCTTTGACCAGTTCTTTGCTTCCCGGAGGACCTCTGACCTTTCCTCTTCTAGATCGTCCACCATTGAGTACAGTGGTCCCATCAGGAAGGGTCGTCACTGTGCAATACCTCGGTTGGCCTTTGGAGTTAATGAAGTTCTTCGCTCTCTTTGATTGATCCAGCAGAGTCTGTGGAGGCATTCCTAGAAGTTCAATCATGCACGCTAACTGATCTCCCTCATCCTCCCCAGGAAGAAGAGGATAACCAGTCAACAATTCCGCGAGAATACAGCCTAAACTCCACATGTCTATTGGCATGCCGTACCTTGCACCAAGGATCACTTCGGGTGCTCGATAGAATCTGCTTTGAATGTAGGTATAGATCCGCTGATGTTCGTAACAACTAGATCCAAAATCAATCACTTTGATACCACTCCTGCCTTGTTGCTTCAATAAGATATTCTCTGGTTTCATATCACAGTGAATTATCCTATTCCGATAAAGTGCATCCAAACACTGAAGTAAAGAATGTGCAAACTTTCTAACCAGCTGCAAACTGAAACCTTGGAATTTGTTTTTCTTGATTAGTTCATACAAATTCATGCTGAGAAGTTCAAAACTTATACAAGTGTGATTGCGAAAGGAAAAGCTCTCAATTATGTGAATTATATTCATGTTATTGTCTTTGTCCTGTTTTCGTAAGTGTTCTAAAATCCTGATTTCTTCCTGAGCTTGACGGTGGAAGCGTTTCTCATTTCGCACCATTTTAATTGCTACGTGTTGATTTGTTTTGTGATCATATGCTTTCACAACTTGTCCAAAACTGCCCTTGCCTAAAATTTTAAGAATTTCATATCGATATCCTACATGATCATGCTGAATGTGAATGTATGATCCTTGTTCATCGTCATAACCACAATTACTTGCTCCACCAATCACACCCTGGCGTTTCTTAGCATTTGGTCCAACGAAATATATTTGAGGGTAATTAAAGATTTCATGGTGTTCATAAGATGTTAGCTTTTGCATGTACAATTTCATTGCTTCTTCTGGCGACATAGGCACAGAGCGGTTCTTTGCAGATCCTCCCTTTGAACCATCACTTGCTGGCCTCTGGACGTTTGGAAGGCCTTGCCCTGTGCCTGTGTTAACATGACCGTTTGTTACCGTTTGACTCTGAGATTTGTAATTTGAGCCTATCTGTCGCTTAAAATTATGATTATCGTCTGTTTCAAACAACTGTTGCACTTGTACGCCATTTGATATATTTTCATTTCCCTTATTTTTCGATGAAATTGTGTGAGTTTTGATGGGAGGTAATTCAACATGAGATCCATGGTTAGCTAACGCTGCACGGGCGGTGCTATCCGTTAGGTGCGATGTGTACAAATTCGCTTCACTTGTTGTCAACGATCGAGTTCTTGAAGCCTGTAAATTAGGCTTTCGTGAATACGTATCCACCATCGAATCCACCATTATGCTTCCTCAATAATCAAAAAGCAATCCAATCCAAATAATAAATCCAATTTCGGTAAAAATACAGGAAAAATCATATAAAATCCATGATGCTACGTTTTATGTCCACTAATCGTTTTGTGAGCTTGTGCGGTATTCAATATGGCCGCTGTTGGAAACAGTACACAGTGGCAAGGCTGGAATGTAACTAAGTTACTATGGTGACACGCTTGAGTGGTCTGTTTACTACGTCACCAACATTACGTTGCTAATGATTTAGTCATATGACTTCGATAAGCCAATTAAACGTGGTGTTTACATTGGCTTTTGAATATGTAATAATTGAAAAATCGGCAGGGACTTGTAACCCTTGGCTGCAACCTTACTTCAGGTGAACACAGACACTCTCCGGTACTTTACATTCCATCAATTCAATCAAGAAGTATCATTTCAGTCGCCTCAAAATTCAGTAGTCATGGTCTTTATTCTGTAATACTTTATTTTATTTTTCGTTTCTAAACAGCAGTCTGTTTGTTTATTAATCATGTAGACTTGTTGATGACTAATGAAAATTATCTTCAATTAAGGGTTAGTTTTAGTCGTGTAAGTTTAAATTGCAAGTTGATTGAAAAACTCACGTTGGGAATTCAAGGGGAAAGCCACTGGCATAGCCAAGGGGACCGGGATCAATGACCTCTCAAAACCCGCCCCCTAAATTATGAAAGGCAATATCAATATCGAAGGTCTACATGAATGAATAAAGTATGTCCCTTAAAATGGTTATCACCAGTGTACCACAACTGGTTATCAAAGGCCGTGGACATTGACTTGGTTGTTGATGTTATGTCTGTCCGTACGTCGTACCTGTGTTCACGTCCAGGTCGTATTAAGCGTTTTGTGATAGCATTGCTACTATCATAACCGATACGCAGGCGACGACCCCGTCATTGTAGTTGTGAGTTCACTCGTCGTCGTCGTCGCCTTAAAATGGGTCACCTCCCCCTCCCCCCTTACAAAAAAAAAAAGATTAGTAAGGTTTTTCCCCCTAAAAATTAACGCATGTGCCTCGATCGTTACTTAACCGGAAAAGAGCATAATTCATCAAAAAAAGTTAAAATTACAAAGAAAAGTGTGTACCGGGGACAATTGTCCAGAAGGTCATGCTTTTGTGCATTTTATGCATTAATTATTACATCTTTTTGACATTTATTCCATTTTAATAACTTCATTTGTTTGTCCAGCTTATAAGTGTCGGCTGGAGAGGGAGGTATTATCATATTCGTATGAAGATCAGAAATGTATATTTAAAAAGCAAAAAATAAAAATTTCATTTCATGATTATTTATTTCCACATTATACAATAGAAAAATAGTGACAAAAAACAAAGTACATTTGAATTTTGAATGTAACAAAAAACATAAGTTTCTGGCCTTGTTACCAGTATTACCAATACATTGCAATGGCTTATTTGCAATGGAAAAGAGAAAAAGAAGTTCAAAACTTTATTTCATAACTCTCCCTAAAACTTACAAGTAGATTCAATTACAACAAATACACCAGTAAAATAATGTCTTGTAAATATAACAGTGGTGTAATTGTTACTCATGGTACTAATGATGATGGAACTAAACACGTAAATATATAACAAAAAATATGTAAATTTTGTATGTCTCTATATACGTCCATAATTTCACATTTATAATTATTTTTAAAGATTCTTTACTATCACATTGTTTCAGCTTATCCTTCAGTGAGTTTCATAGCTTAACTTCATAGATATAAATACACATTGTTTTTAAGGAAGTACGTGTAAAAATGTTTAAAATTGTCATTTTGTCTAGTAAAATAATCACTGTTTCCTTCACAATTAAATAAACTTTGCAGATTTGATGGCAAAGACCTTCTTTTTGCTCTAAACATAATGACATAATAGCAGTCTTTTAATCAACCAGATCTTATGCTCCTTCAAGGCGGGCTTCGACCGAGTGTTCCTTCAAAGGCTGGCTTCGACCGAGTGTTCCAAGTTTTAAGGCATGCAAATCAATGAAAAACTTAATAGTATGTTCATTATACCTGGTATTGTAAACTATTCTTATTGCTTTCTTTTGTAAAACATAAATTGGATGGACATTTGATTTAAACGTATTACCCAAAACTTCAGCGCAGTACCGTAATCAATATAAGAAAAAACAAGTGAACTATATAGTATTTTTATAGATTCCGTTTCTAATATGTCTTTGATTTTATACATTGTTGCAATACTTTTGGCTATTTTAGATTTTACTCTCTTAGTATGATCCTTTTAATGTAAGCCACTATCAATTCTTATGCCCAACATTTTTGTTGAATATACTCTCTCAATAATGTGGTTATCTATACTTAGTATGGCATGTATGGTATTGTTGTGACATTGCCTGTTAAAAATAACATGAAATTTGTCTTGCTAATATTTAAAGATAATTTGTTCACCATAAACCATACTTTAATTTTGTTAAGTCATTACAAACACTCTTACACAAACTGTCAATATCACTGTCTGAATTAAATGAATTAGTGTCATCTGCAAACAGTACAAATTCAGCAAGGTTTGAGACATTACATACATCATAAGCTGATAAGTGTATAATATAAATAATTTTGTCCTAAAATTGACCCTTGAGGAACATCATATTTAACATTTAACAAATCAGAAGAGCAATCATCTCCTTTAACAAATTGTTGCCTATATGTGAAATAACTTAATACCCAATCATTTACAACCCCTCTGATACCAAAAAAATGTAATTTCTTGGTAAGAAGAATATGATTAATAGTATCAAAAGCCTTTTTCAAATCTATAAAGACACCAATAGTGTGCTCCTTCCTGTCAAGGGCAGAGGTTATTTCCTCAATTAATTCCATAAGAGCCAAAGCTGCAGACCTCTCTGTTCTTAAGCCAAACTGGCTGTTCACTAACAGATCATGTTTATCAATAAAACTATTTACTTTTTGATATTTTATTTTGGACAGAATTCCAATAACTGTTTTACACCTTTAATATTTTGTGCAAAACTGGTTATCAAAGGCCGTGGACATTGACTTGGTTGTCGATGTTACGTAGTGTTCTCTATAAATAGCATTGTATAACCGAATAGGCGACGATCCCGTCATTGTATTTGTGTGTTCACTCGTCGTCGCATCGCCCTGTCTTATAAAGTAGTACTACTTTAGCAATCTTCATCTTCGCTGGAAACACCCCAGTGATGCAGTAACAAAGGATTGATTACAAATATGAGTTAGCGGTTTCGTTATACAATTAATAACATTCTTAAGACAAAACATGTTAATATCATCACAATTTTTTTATTTCTTAAATTTGAAATGTGTAACTACACTTAAAATCTCTGCTTCATCAACTTTTTCAAGGAAGATGGAAGACTCATTTCTATTTTTTAGATAATTGTATATTTTTTTCCTTCAGGAATAGGAATGTTTTTGGCTAAGTTTGGGCCAACATTAGCAAAGAAATCGTTAAAACCATTTGTAATGTCCCTCTTATTTGTAATTTTACTACTATTATTAACAAAGCAATCTAAATATTTAGAAGATTGCTGTTTTCCTTTTTTAATTATTAAATATTTTGCACATGGTGTTGCTTGAATGTCATTTCTATGCTCATTTAACACTTTGTCATCTTCTCACTACTTCTTAATATTTTTGTTAACTTACTGTTATACCTTTTATATTTATCTTCATTATACAATGTCCTATGCCTTAAAAATTCCCTATACATAGTATTTTCTTCTTACATGCATTCTTAAGCCCTTTAGTGAGCGATGGTTTATTCATGTTCCTTGATTTGTTACAAATTCTCTTAAGAGGACAATATTGATTAAATAAGACTGAGAAACGATTTATAAAACAGGAATGTGCCTCACTGGCATTGGCCTTGTCAAAAACCTGTCCAAGCCTCTTTTGACAATTAATTCTTTAAAGAGTCTAAGCTATCATTGCCCATAATTCTAACAAATCTATACGTATCACTGCACACTACAAAAACAGGTAGATAGATGGTGACTGATAATTATTGATAAGTAAGCCACGGGGAATATCATTACATAAGTCATTAGTAAAAGCGTTGGCTATAAAAGTAGCACTAGATAAGTTATTCTACTAGGCTTAGTTATAAGGGGACGGAGTCCCTTGCTAAACATATTATCAACAAATTCCTGAGTACCTTTGTGATCACTATATTTAAAAAGGTCTATATTATAATCACCACATACATAAATTTCCTTTTTAATAATATTTATATTGTTAAACAAGATATCAAAATGGTTATTAAAGCTAACTAATTTAGTATACCAAGGTGCCCTGCAACTCACAGTAATGTTTTTCTTATTCTTAATACATATTTCAATAGTTATAATTTCCAGTACATTATCAATAGCGGTAGAAAAATTATCTAATTTATTAACTTGTAAATCTTCCTTGACAAAATTGGCTACCCCACCTCCTCGTCCGGACTGTCCGGGAGTATGACATATTTCATAACCACTCATAGTAATGTTGCTTGCATTATAATGTTCATTAAGCCAGGTCTCTGAAACTGTGATAACATCAAAGGGATGTCCCAACTCTTCTAAATAATTATAAATTGTATCGATGTTTGACACTAAGTGTCTGCTATTTAATTGAATAATGAACTGATGAACAGACCCGACTTCGGTACAATCTTATCTTTAAATTTTGCATCTGTAAAATATTTACAATCGAGAAAAACATTGCTATAGAAGTTGTTGTCTGGATCTAAATCACTTTCAAAGTCACAATGAGTATAATCAGTGTAATCAAACATTCAAGTTATGGCTTTCACATTCTCCTTAATGATAGATAGCTGCTCATCACTATCATCTGCTGAATTTAACCACCTTACTTCACTATCATTCAAATTATAAAATGGAAATATTTTTTTACAATGAATACAATACCAAACATCTGGACTATTACCCAGCATCCTTAGTTTATTTTTTTGTCAAATCTGTACATTTTCTATGAACCCATAATCCACATACTGATATATGGAACACTCAATTGCATCATTACAAACATTTGCATTACACCTGTACACACACTACATGGAAAAAAAAATTCAGTCATTGACTACTGCAGTCTAGTTATAATACACTTACTGTACATAAATTACATACTTTTCGTAATTCAGTAGTAAGCATACTAGGGTAAAAAATCATAACCATATTTATAACACCGTCATACCACGGTATGGTACATAAGGCTGATAAGGAAATACATTTTACAACATCTAACTACTTGGGATATACTGATACAGGAGCAAACATACATTATTCAAATTAATTGACAAATTTTGAGATGTGTTTGCCTTAATATTGGCAATTAATGAATCATTAAATGAAGTAAATATGCTGTTGTATGCATTCTTTGAGGTACTACTAGTCCATTGTTGTAAAAAATAAAGTTAACAGTACTGAGTTTATCCTTCTGCATATTTTTGAAGATCACTATGTTCACGAATGCATACAACTATGGCTATACTTCTGGACACCCAATTGTTTTAATATATACTTTACAATTTCTTGTCCACCTGTTTTGTGTTCTTTTTTGCTTCTTCAGAGGACTTGCATATATCCCAATGTTATCCAATGTTCCTTTGACAATGTTGACTGTTTGATTATCAGCAATAGTATAGTATACAGTCTTTACCAGCCAACGTGATGAGGAAAAATGTTGTATCACAGCGTGTTAGCTTGAAGACGGGCAAGGGACACGAAACGTTTTCTAAATATAGGTTTGATTTAAAAACAGTGTACACATTTGGCAGTTTAGGAAATCGTTACATTTGCTATATTGAAAAGCATAGGCGCAGACCAAGAGGCAGGGGCAAAAGTAAGTAAGCCACCCCCTCCCCCACCGCCCCCCCCCCCTCCCCCCCAAAAAAAATGGGTAGAAAGAAATTTGGAACCCTGTCAAATTTTTGGATCTAAAATTATATTAAGAAATGTCAGGCTTTGGGCGTCGCCCCCTTCAACCCCTGTGTCACCACCAGTCATGAATTTTGAATAATCTTTGTATTTGGAATAATAAAATGAAAACTTTGTCAATCAGAATCTAAGCTTTAATTTGGCTCTCAAATGATTGAAAACGCTTCCGGGCGTTGTCCTCGACGCCGTGCACCAAGTTCCACCAACACTTCGCCACTGGACCCAATGCCTGAAGGAACCTAATATAGGCATATACGCCCGTGGCCAGGTGGGTGAAGCACGTGATCAATATTCGTTGATTAGATAAAACCAAACTAATTTAGAGAGGCGATATCGTCGTACAATCGGCGAAAACTACAGTACACCAAACAGACTAGCAGTGTTGACTGGTAGACTGTGACTTAACAAAAACGTGGCAGATCTGTCATAAAATGTCAAATGATACGAGTGTAATTAAGAAACCAGATACCAAGTTTAATTATTTTCACCAAGGAATTTCTACTTAATGAGTATGTTTTGTTTTGTTTTTCTTTGAGGAGCAATACTTACTCAAAGGAAGGAAAAGTGTGGCTGAAATACAAAAGTTAAATAAAAAGATGTTCTCTTAAAGAACCAGAACCAAAAGGTTTTGTGGTTTTAAAGCTTTTTCATATGCTGATTGATTTGCAAAATTTGTATCAACTGCCATGTTATTGCATATCATGAAATATTTGTTCCATGATATCTATTTTTCATAAGCCACACCCATCATGCAGATCAATAAAATTAAAAAATGTTCACAACATTAGCATTTGCACAATAATTAATAACATCATCAAAGCAAGTAGGCCTATGATGCAAAAACGATTGCTCATTTATCCTATTTCAAGAAATTGTCAGTAAGTCCCGCCTACCATTAGCATTCATGACATGCACTACCTCAACATAAAAACTTACGTATACAGACCATGACCCATCTGTATACCACATATATCATAAATTAAATTTGATATTCCATTTATGGTGTTTATATCATTAAGCACTTTCACATTTAGCCACGCCCACCATTAATATCAATGACATCTTTTGATAATATAAGCATGTACACAATACCAACAAAATCATCATGCCCAATATGACACAAAACGGACATACAGTTGCTCATTTATCACTTTTTTCTTCAAAATTTTCACCTTAAGCCCCACCCACTTATTAATATGCATGAATCACCATAACAAACATTAGGTCACATGTACAGACCATGAGCTATCTGTGTACCACACATGACGTCAATCCAACTTCATAGTTTTTGAGATATCGTGTTTACTTGTGTTTTTTGTTTACAGTCATATTAAGCTCCGCCCACTATGCATATTAATGATTTTCAACGTTTTTATACCATGAAAACCATACACACTTGCTACCATCATTATTATAACAAATATTGAACAAAACAGACATGTGATTGTTAAAATAAGAGCATTTCAAGAATTTAATATTAAGCCTCGCCTACTTATTAACATGTATAATATCACCACCAACAAGAATACTCTTTAAAAATGGCTGCCGTAGCACTTAATTTTTGTATGGATAGTAATAAAGAAAGCAGAGGCGTGTTTAAGGGGACGGGGCTTCGCCCTCTAAAAATCCTAGCCCCTCCCCTGAAGAAAACAAAAACATTATTCAACTTCTGCGAAATTTTCATGAATTTTAAGAAAATCTTCGGCAATTTTCGGCAAATCTTCTTCATTTGGGGAAAATTTCCTTCATTTTTGTGATATCAAAGAGCTTGAAGCTCTTTGGTGAAATCCTCTTCAGTGTCCGGGAATTTTTTCTTTCTTCAATTTCCAGGAAAATTCTTTACTTTCCAGTAAAGCAAGCTGTCAATTCGAGCAATTGTCAGGAAGTTTTGCAAAAATCAAACAAAATTGTCAACAATTTTACGCATTTTTCTTCAATTTTATGTTAATAATCTCACACTTTCATTAAAATAAAGCATGTATGCACTGTAAAAATCTGAGGAAAGGTTTCACCACGTGTGTGAGGAAAACGTTTTCCTCTTGGAGGGAAATCTAAGTTTACCTCAATAAGAAGGGTAGAAAATTGGAATAGTTACTTTCCTCGTAAATCTGAGGAAAGGTTTCACCATGTACGCGAGGTAAACGTTTTCCTCTTGGAGGGAAATCTCAATTTTACCCCAATAAGAAGGGTAGAAATCTAACTAGAATAATTACTTTTCTTCGTATGAAGTGAAACCTAACCAACCAATCGTTGTGCAGTAAACACGCGTCAACAAGCGACCGATCAAAAGCTGACACTCGCGCCGCGTCGATATGCATGTGCGATATCATCGATGAAATCTGGAGACATCAGAGGCAAACCTCCGTAACAGATGTAAGAAATAGACGTTTTAGCTGGTCTCATCAAGTTTTTCTTAATGTGAGTATTAAGTAATCGATATTGTTTAAGTGTGGGTCATGAAAATCAATACAGAATATATAAGAGTTTCGAGTATATGAGCAAAATCAGCGGCGCGAAAATTTGAGAATTATGATGTATTGTAGGCCTAGGCCCGTTAGGCCTAGGCCTATGCATGTGTACTAAACTAAACCTAATGTATAACGTTAGGCACATTTTATAGCATCGTCAAGGTCATTCCACAAGTGAGTACCCGTAAAGATGAACAACTCATATGAATATTTGAGCGAATGCTGTGGAAATGTAAAATATAAGACTGTGTAGTAAAATGGGCATGATAATTATAATTATGAGTTTTGCTAAGAGCAGGTGGTAAGAGATTGTTGCACGATTTATACATAAAAACTAGTTAAAATCTATGAATATCAAATACTTAAATAAAGTTAAAATATTCAAAGTACTTACTAAAAAGTGGGGCTGTATGGGCACGATAATTGGATAAGGTGATCAAACAAATGGTTCTCTTCTGAAGTGTAAATAATTGATTAAAATAAGTAGGATGAGTTTTATCCCATATAATGTTACAATAGGATAACAGAGAAAAAAGAAAGAAGGATTTTAAGTTTTAAGAATACTCTGTGGCACAAAATTACACTTTTTAAAAAGAATACCTATAGTTTTGGCTACTTTCTTACACAAGTTATTTAAATATGATGTTTCCAGTTTAAGGTAGGGTCAAGGTTAAGTCCAAGATATTTTAAAGTATGGGATTGACTTGCAGGGATACCATCAAATTTGATGCATAGTTTTAGATTAGAAAAAATATTGCAGAGATAAAATGAAATAAAACTAGTCATTTTAATGTTAAGGGATACATTTTTCGCTCAGAACCAATTGTGCTGTGCCATCGGCATCTGCTCCTGTGACTTCCAAGAAGGTTAGTGTAATATAAGAATAGAGAGGGTTTTTCACCTATGTTATTTTATCATGTGATATATATATATGCAGCATTATCACGTGATATGCAGCATGCTGACCGACAAACTCAGTAAGCCATCATAAAAACCTGAATCCACCTCCCAGAAGGATGCTAACTCACACATACAAATGCAAAATTAGCTGTAAGCTTTCATCAAAGAAAATTAAAAGTGTGATTACTCTCCTAAATTCAAAGAAAATTGGGTAAAATTGTACTATGATAAACGAGAATTTTCACAAATCTGATGGTCAGCAAGGTGCGTGAGCAGTGCGTTTTTCATGTGACGTCACATGAAAATCCTATACTAATATAGAAATAACATAATGTAAGTAAATGCAGGGGTGCCATTTTAGAAATGTCATCTCCATGGGGATGGGGCACTTCAGACTATAATGTGTAGGGGTGTAGCCCATCAACCGACATCAGTACCGCAACATGCGATGTTGCTATATATCTAATTATTTAAACTTAAGTAAGTAGTCGAAGTGTATACAAAAGATGGTAAAAATCGTTACATTTTCAAAAGGGGGCGTCTATTAGAGGTGAAGTCTTTCAGTCAGATCTTGTATGCATAACAAATTCAACTCTTTTGATTGTATTTTTAGGGCAGTTTTACAATTTTTTAAAGTTTTTGCTTAAGCAGAGTGTTAAATCGCACCTAGTGTTTAGTTTTACTATATAACCAATCAATTTATGAGTGACATTAAATGTCACCAAAATAGAAACATTAGATAGGGCATTTATTAGGGAATATACGGTTAGTCATTGCTCATTGGTGATACTCTTTGTAATGATATGTTATTAAAGAAATACTGCAGTGAAATGTCATCTGTATATATTTCACTGGCGAGTACAATAAAAGTAACAAGATTAGTGAAACCCCATGTCGATAACATATATTCCTGCAAGAAATTATGACAGAAAAATAATTTCCCCAAAGCGAAAAAAAATGACTTGTAATGAAGTCTAAACTACACGCATACAACGTATTAGAGGCAGATGTAATTGTTCGAAACTTTATGTATTTCTTTGACTTTTAATGTCATATGTTCTACATGATTCAAAAATGTTTGGAAAATATTTTCTACTTAAAGAATAATTAGAGATTTGTTTCCATTCTACTCATGTAACATTTGAGTGCAGTATTATGTGAAACAAACAAACCAAAGGGGTCAAATCAAATTTCAATTAAAAATAATAAACGTGCCGCTGTAATAACTTAATAGCTGTGTCATAGACTCAGCAGTTCAGTCAACACTTTTATAAGTTTATGAGAAATGGCTTTTTTGCTGTAAATTTTGATAGGAATAAGCCAGGAACATATTTTTTCACCAATCTGCTTCTTTTTTGGTCCCCTATCCAATGTGCAAAAATGAAATTTCACTGGAATATGTTTAATGTTTTAAAACGTTTGTCTTTTCAGTGCAACAGATCTAGAGGTAAAGTAAACTGGACACCGAAAATTCTTGAAGGGGAGGACGATCTAACTTTAGCCCAACATAAAGAGTACATGAATAAAGAACACAACAAAGCCAACCCAGACGTCATTTCTGTCAAGAAAAAAATGGACCTAACGTATGCCCAGAGGAGGCAACTAATCAACTCTAACCCGGAAATAGTGACTATTAAAGAAAATTATCCCTGCCTTTTCACCATGGAAGAAATTTCAAATGAATTCCGGAGATTAACTGACAGTGAACTGCATGCAAAGTTTGAAGCATCGATAAAGGAGCTTGCATCAGATATCTTGGATATTGCCAGAGCATCAAAGAAACCATTTGAGGAGGTATGGCAGTGCTTGAATGCTTTGGATGTTAGCAGTGAACACACCGAGCAACAGAAAATGGTTGCTGCTCAATTAGCTTTGCCGCAACTCTGTGGAAATGATGCAGACATTTTTCTTAAGATATTTGAGGTAAGACCTTTTTTCTAAATACATTGAATTGATGGCTAATTGTGGTTACATGGTTTGGTGAGGTTCTTACCACACTTGTAACGAGTCCGTACTGCAGTACATAATTTTCGAACTGAGTGTAATTGTACTTCTGACATCTCAAAATCTCCCATTAACTTAAAATGATAAAATAATGTACACTATATTCATACTTATCAATTTTGGGATTTTTAGAAAATATTTGTACTCATACTCATGAACTCTGTACTCTACTACAAGTCTGGTTCCTACCCAATGTTTTTCTTTGAAGTGCATTACACCAAACCATTTTAGGTTCGATGCGATAGCATCAGGAACCTATGATGGCTGGTGTTTGTATGTGGGTAAGTTCCATAAAAGGGGCTCCAAAGTGTGACTCGGACATTTCATGAAAATCAGCATTCTCCTTCGCATTATAAAGTATTTTAGTATTCTTACACTTCCTCATCCAATTTTTCATATTTCATGGGTTGTCTTTTTTAGAATTGAGACAATTAAGCATAAATGATACTTTTGGAGTATTAGATTCTGCGTGTGTAACAAGGCCAGGACACGAAAGCAAATTTACAATGTTTCCAACACTAATAGCACTTAAATGACATTCAAAATTGTTTCTGTATTAATGATGATTTTTATGTAAAAGAATACATTTTTATGAAAATACTTTATAAATACACCAAAAGTGGACACCGTTACTTGAGGAAATGTCCTGGTATTTTCATCAATATATAAAATTTTGAAGCTTTGTTTCTTTTTTATAACTTCAATGCCTGGTGAGTGTTGTTATAATAAAAAATCAAGTTAATTGGATATTCGCAAAAAAAATATATCAATTTCTAGTTTTTAAACATTCCGCGCAATGAGGACACCAACAAATTCAAATAGCTGCAAAACTTAAATTACAACGATGGTGCGGCTATCAATTTGATTTTAAGGTTTGTCATGCAAAATTAATTTAGAGCAAAGATGTTTCTTTGAGTAATATTCACATTCCTGTGTATTTTAAGGCATTAATATATGGTCACATTGTAACGAGGACCAAAAACTGTTTTGTGGGCTTTTTTTTCTTAAAAATCTTTGAAAATGTTAAAGCTATAAAACTGGAGTTTTCACCAGTTTTTTCCTTAAATTTTTCTCCAATGAATTAATATGGAAAATCCATGAGAGTATTCCTTTAAATTCTAAATTGCTGTCCAAAAATATGATTTATACCTCAAATTTATTTGTCACATCTATCTTAACTTTATATTTTCACACTTGCCATTTATCCATAACTTGAATGATTTCTCAAGTGGTCAAGAAAATTTAACTAACATTATGAAAGAGTCTTCACAAGGAACAACATGATGAAAAAACTTTCAAAAATCGTAATCCGTTATATATATCCGAGATATTTAAGTTCAAAATTTAAAATCATTTGCTTTTAAATGACTGAAGTCAGACTAGCTGGGACATATCACAACCTCAAAATTTAAAAACCTTTGGATATATCAGGAAAGTAGCACAACATGTACAAAGTGTAATTATAATTATCACCTGAAAAAGTTTTGAGAAAGATAATTCAAATCGTAAAAATATGAATAAAATGATAATTAAACTTAGAGAATACATTAAGGATTGTTGAGAAATGTCAACATTATCGCCCCAACATTCCATAATAGAATCACTACACCAATTATGAGTACACAGGTGAGAACCTCACACTTGAAACAGTTCCTTCATTTTGTTATTTTGATTGCCTTTTTCATAGGAGATGAACTTGTCTGACCACTGAATTTAATCTTTTAGCTTCTACATACTTTGGAAAGGCACTTTTTTTATTTTAGACTATTATTTTCCTTTCATTCTACAGGTAGAACGCACCAGAGCCTACATTATACAACAGACGACCAACGCAGAACCACATTGCCATTCTTGGAAAACCCCAGAAACCACACACATGTTTCATAATTGCAGAGGGTACCATATTGATGGATGTGCCATCAGTCACGAAAGCCATCAGTACACTCTTCGGAGTGTACTATTCCTGTAATGTCGAGTATCCAAAGAAAGCCTCTGAGACATACATTTTCATCCAGAAGTATCTAATGAACATAACAGACAATCTGAAAACACCCAGAAAAGTGATTACATTAGCAGAGAAATTGAGGAAGTAAAAACTCTTTTTATCATTTTTCTTGTGGAAGCTATTAATTTTGTATTTTTGCTTCGAAAAAGTGATTCACTTAAAATTGATGTGCTTTTCTGGAGGAAACAGTGCCTAACATTCTTCACTCATTCCAATATTTGTGTTTATAGCAGTTTGGTGTTTTTAGCAGGCTGTTTTTATAGCAGTTCTGTCCTAATAGCCGCTTTGTGCTAAGAGCAGTTCTGTTCTGAAAGCAGTTCTGTGCTGATAGTAGTTCTGTGCTGATAGCAGTGCTTTGCTGAGAGCAGTAGTCTGTGTTTTAAGCAGAAGTACAGTATGTGTTTTAAGCAGAAGTACAGTATGTGTTTTAAGCAGTAGTACAGTATGTGTTTTATAGCAGTAGTCTGTGTTGTATAGCAGTAGTCTGTATTTCATAGCAGAAGTCTCTTTCATATAGCAGTAGTCTGTGTTTTATAGCAGTGCTGTGTTTGTAGCAGTTCTGTGTTTATAAAAGTTATGTGATCATAAAAGTGTTGTGTTTCCAACAGGTATGAACAGAATGACATATATCATTTCTTACATATTTTGACAAACATTTATCTACAGAGTCAAATGCCTAGAATCCTGGGAGAACTTGTCTAGTTTTTGAGGTTTTAAAGCTTAAAAATTCAAGCAAATTTAATGTCATCAGATGAACACATCCAAAATCCTTAAAGAAAATGTCTCGTCTCACACAATGTTTTCTTTGGACGAATTATTTAAAATATGCAACCGCATGTTTCTGTTCAGTTAACAATAATGTGTATCATTTGATTTGATATACTTGCTTACAGCCTAGTCGGTTAGCGTGTTTATTCCGGTCCTTCAGATAAGATATTTATCTTTGTATTGCTGAACAATGTAGGTTTGAGTCCCACAAATGACATCTATTTTTATTACCTAGATTTATGAATAGTTTATTAAATAACTGTTGTTTTAATGTTTATTTCTATTTATATATTTAAAATTGTTACCTATTAGCAGTTTTCTAATCCAAATATCACACGCTAACACTGTACGGCAATGTTTACATTGCACAGTTAATGTAGCTGAGTTAAAAAAGACACCTTTTTCATTGACAGTTAGTAGAATTAAACAGCTGATCGTGATGTCACGCAAATGTGTCTATTGCTTGCTAACGTCGTTGATATGAATATCACGAGTGAGACATTTTCTTTAAGCAGTTTTCAAAATATGTAACTTAGTTTAAAAACTTGTATTTATTCATTCTTTGCACAATTAATGGAATGAGAGATTTCAGAGCGGATTTCAAAATAAAGGACTTGAACAATTAAATGGTTGTTGATCTGCATATGTGACAAATTATTGCGTAATGAGGATTACTTGAAAAATGTTGGGAAATAGTCAATTTCTCACTGATTATAATAGGAGTTTTAGTGTATATTCTGTACGAATGCATGGATGCTGGCCAGCAACCTCAAGATGCATCACAAATTTTGCATATTAAACACTTTATAGTATCACGCAATAACCTATGTGCACGAGCATGTTTAAAAATGTGTTAGATCATAAGAAGTGCAAAAACTGCATTACATGCAAGATCCAAATTGAGATTTGTGTTTATAAATGAGTAAACTCATTTTGAATTGTACTGTAAAACCTTTTCGTATATTTGATGAAGCACTACAATATGTACATATGTTTTCATTGCAAAAGATTGTTTTTGAGTTTATAATAGAAATACAGCTGAAACTTAATTTATTTCAATTGTTGTATTGCATCTCTTTCTCTCTTTCTTAAGCCAGAGCCACTTGTGGCCGTCGACGTTGAACTAAACGCTGTCTTGTGGTAGCCAGACCACCTGTTTATATTGGTAATCCACCGAATGCCTAGATTACCATGTCGGTTTGCTCCTGGTATATTCCCCTCAATGGTGGTGTGCACAAGATTGTCAGGCCGGCGCTTCCAGTGTCCATATTTCCAGTGTCCATAGCTTGCGCCATTTCAATGCATTCAACAAACCATTACACTCATCCACCTTGATCTTATCCCGATCTTATTCCTGATCCAGTCATTTGACTTCATCTCTGACTCCCTTTCATTTGACTTCCCTTCAAATGTTTTGCATATCTTGATGTATACTGTAGTTACCGATATTTTGGGGTAAAGTGGACTTTACCCCAAAATATTGGGTAAGGAGGTTACCTCACTTTTAGGTGTTTTTGAAATGAAACTTTGTTGCCCCCTTAATGTGAGGTAATGTAGGCTTTCCCTCATAATTTGGGGAAACATTTCCTCTTTTGGGGAAACATTTCCTCTATTGAGAGTAATGTTTCCCCATTGAAAGGAAAACTAACATTTCCTCACATGGTGTAACCTAGCAGTTTACACCAATTGGGGTTAAGTGATTTTACCCCAGAAGTGAGGAAACCTTTAAGGTTTCCCCACATGAAGAAAAGTGACTTTACCCCAAAAAGTGGGGGCAGCCTGGTTTCACCCACTTATTGGGGTAAACTGTCCTCATATTTTTTACAGTGTGCAACCGAGAAATATAACCCCTTTCGGGGGGCCCTAACTCCTTACGCCTCTGTCCTCCCTAATCTGAAAACGGCACTGTAGTGGTTTTTTAGGAGGGGAGGAGAGGTGGGGGTGGAGCGCTTAAAGTCTCCAAAACGAAAAGCTAAACACGACCATTAAAAAAAGAGAACAAAGTTATGTAGATTTATTCATTATAAAATAGAATAGATACAATAAAAAAAGACGATCTGCAACTTGGTTCTCCTGAAATAAATTCTACCCACGACAGGGTGAGACTAGCCTCGTTCATTTCAAATTTCAAATAATATTAGTTTCCTTCTCTCTTTGAGACTTTTCAAAAAATATTTTGGTGTAATAAATATTTTCTATTATGTTTCTGAATACCATTCTTCATATCACTTTGTAGACCTGGCTATTAAAATACTGGATTAGGACCAGGAAGTTTTCGTCTACATTCCTTAACATTGCCAATTTGCATTACTTTTGCTATAAAAGAATTAATTTCCCATAAATTTCTATAATTAGCGTTGCTGAAATTGATTGTAGCATAGTAACCATCAAAATACAACCTTCAATAAATAGCACTTAATTTGAAGTCAATAATGTTTTCATTGAATAAAATTCAAAATATTGTTCTCAATTTAAAGATGGCGGATTTTGAGCATGGAGTTTACAATAACAGACCTGTCGCGTCCTGATGCCCACGACAGAAAACAACAGGGCACATCTTTGTTCTGAGTGACGTAAGCTCAACGTTTTCTGCCGGGGCCCTTTAGTCACGGCAGGTCTAGCAGTCTAGTATTGCTGAGTGCATGCTGAAAATACGCCATCTTTTAAAGAATAAATTAAAATGTATTGCTATGTATCAGAGGTTATCTCTTGAAGCTTAACAAAGTGCAAATCTTAGCAACGTTGAATACGAAATTTCTGACTTTTCTTTATTTTGCCAAATTAATTTAAATCGGCAATGTTAAGGAATCTTTACCGAAACCTCCGTTACCAATCAGTATGATAGCCACTTCTAAGATGTGATATCTGCAAATATTATTAAAATGTTTTAAAAACATGGCAGAAAAATAATATTATCATAATTTATTTTTTCAGACCCATAAAGAGATATTATTAAAATGTTTTAAAAACATGGCAGAAAAATAATATTATCATAATTTATTTTTTCAGACCCATAAAGAGATAATTAATGAGAATAACATTATTCAAAAATTACAATGAACAAGGCTTCGTCCGGTCTAGAGGGAGTATGTACACATTCATAATTCATAATTAATAATTTTCTTCTTTATTTTGTCAATTAGCTGTTAATATATGTTGATTGGCATCAATCGAATAAGGTTACAATTTGATTAATTCATGGACAATTACAGGAGGATCCTTTGCTTTGACCAGGAATTTTAAAATAGTTACTGTTTGACGGTACTTTGTTCCCCGGAATTGATTTTAGCTTGTTAAAGCATTAGTTCAAGGTTCAAGCAAGTCCATCTTATATAAAAGAGGACTTCAAAAGATGCAACCTGACAACTGGTTATCAAAGGCCGTGGACATTGACTTGGTTGTCGATGTTATGTCTGTCCGTACGTCGTACTTGTGTTCTCGTCCGGGTCGTATTAAGCGTTTCGTGATAGCATTGTTACTATCATAACCGAATCGCAGGCGCGACCCGTCATTAAGCGCACCACAATTGGTTATCAAAGGCCGTGGACATTGACTTGGTTGTCGATGTTATGTCTGTCCCCGTCGTACTTGTGTTCTCGTCCGGGTGTATTAAGCGTGTGATAGCATTGTTACTCGTCGTCGTTGTCGTGTACACCACAACTGGTAGGTTATTAAAGGCCGTGGACATTGACTTGGTTGTCGATGTTATGTCTGTCCGTACGTCGTACCTGTGTTCTCGTCCGGGTCGTATTAAGCGTTTCGTGATAGCATTCTTACTAGGCTTTAGATTTCACGACGCGGAGAAGTGCGACGGGTAAGTTAACCGACAGTGTACGTCGTTTTACCGACTTAACTCGTCCTCTTTGTTTTGCACTTTAAATTTTTGCTACGGGGAATATGACAGTCATGTGACCAGTCATGCGATTACCCTCGGCGACATATCTAAGTAGGCAAGCGATGTTTGATCGTAGCAGACGACGCTCCAATTATAAGTACAACTTTTGGAAGAATGGCGAACCTTCATCGAGTTTGTGAAGCATAAAGAAAAGTCACGATTGGATCAACTTCTTCGAAAGTGGCCCGAAGTTCATACCCTATTTGATAAGCATAGGTAAAATTTCCCAAGATGTACCAGTAGAACGTGAATTATCTGAGCGCCGATAAATTTGCAAATATTTCATAATTCTTTACAGTAAACTTTAATTTTCACAAATTGAAAAATAACACAGACAAAATTTGAGTCAAATTTTCATGTGATGAGCATAAAAACGGTAGCAATTGCTCTGTTATCTGGTTATGTTAAAAACGCAGATTGGTATGGCAACATGACGTTGCACGCTATCCCAAGTTGTCGTTTTCAGCACAACGTAAAAATAAGCTGACACCCGGTGTAGAGCTTCAGGAATAACAAGAAGGTGAAGTAGTTGCATTCGCAGAACGTCGAACGTGACGTCATTTCGTTGTAGAAACATTCGCGTCGTGAAATCCAAAGCTCCCTGATGCTAACTGACGCAGACCCCGTCATTGTAATTGTGCGTTCATTCGTCATCGGCGAAACAAAGTATAGAAGAAAGCATTCAAAAATCTAATAATGTTAAGGAGTACTTCAGTTTAAATTTTGGTATTGTGTAGAAACGACCAGTTGTGATATCATAGCCTCAGATTCCTCGAAGTCAAAACATAACATTTTTTGCAATGGAGTAACACAACCTTTATGTTAATAGCAAGGGGCGTAAATAAACGCTTTCTTTAAAAGCAAACAAAATCCACGAAGTGTTTCTTCTTGCCCCCGTGCGATGAAGGTAAGGGAGAGATCGCCTGGTCATGACCAGTCCTTCATAGGTTTTTCATATATTTAGATATTAAATGAATGCAAATTGGTTTGATGATGGTATATTGACTTCATGCAGTCATCAGAATATGGATAGTGAAGCCTTCGTGGGTTAAGTAGTGATTTTAAGAAAATATGTTTATCTATGATGGATGGTT